>CM065597.1:19959110-20128851 GCA_033119425.1 Bufotes viridis | reverse complement strand
CCAAGGTAGGGTTTACAGAAAGCTGTAGTTAGTTGAAGTTGGAACTGAAGCATGTAACAGCCAGCATGGCGCAGTGAGGGGAGCGTTTCCCCCTCCTGTTACAGGAGTCAGGAGTGGCTCATAGAGCAACTCTCTCATTTGTCCCCATAAATACTAAGGAGACCTTACTTTACTGGAGTATAACATCCTAGAGAACCCCACTCTTTTGGGAGACAAAACAGACAGAATCCAGATAGAATCTAAGAGAAGCATTTGGACCAAGTGAATTCCAGTCAAGTAAAGCAATGTTCTTGTATTATCAAGTTTATTAAAGTAAAGTTAACCGTTTCCTGAGTCTTGGCGTCTTCAGTCTACTGCAAATCAGTTATTGCAGCAAACCTCCCTCAGGGAGTGATGGTATGAGTAGGAGCACCATGACAAAAGGACACTACACTATGCCATAATATACCACTTGCAGACCTCCACGGATGTGCTGGGGCTCCCCAGGGCATACGCGGCACATGCATCTGGCCATTTGCGCAGCGGACTCGGAGACCTCCCTGCCTCCATCTCCACTGCATACTGCCATGGTCTGTAGGGGTTATCTGCATAGCCTTCTTCACCGTCCTTCAGCCCCTCCTGTTCCTCTCCTGTCACTTGGGAAGATAAACCATCTAGTTATGTATGAAATTCCTGGGCAGTTGTACCTTCTGTTGATGCAGTCGAGCCCTGACTGCTGGAAAGGCGATTAGGGCCAGTGGGAGATGCAGCGGCTGCTGCATCAGGCTGTAAAACAGTTTTCGAGACCACATTATAATGATCTGTTGGCGCTTAAGGCTGTCCTGTCAACCCTGGCCATGACTTATTTGTGCCCACATATCCTGCACATCCACGCTAACATCCCACAGCATTTTCATTCCACCGCTGTGTGAGGCCTGTCTGCTGCTGCTTATATAAACCTGTGCACTGCTAGTGGGTTCCTCACAGGTAGTCTCCTGAGTAGCAGATCGTGTACCCCTTACATTTTTGGCTGCAGATCTGATGACCTGATGATGACAATGCCCCCTCTTCACCCGGGCTCCCACGTGCGATCGACTACAGCAGTGGTGCCCAACCATTTCTTGCCGCACTAAACATGGTATAAATGTTGCGGGCCAGAACCAGAGTAGCTTTGCCAGAAAGAAATGCAAACACTGAGAGGCCATATTCGATTTCGCAATATTTTGCAAATATTCAATTGAATATTCGTCATATATTCATCAAAATCGAATATTCGTCATTATTCTATTTATACGCAAATAAGATGCAATTTAATTATCCGCTATGTAATTGAACTTTAAATGGGGTATAAAGGCAACTTTCCCATTGGGTTGGCTATCTAGAATTAACGAAGATTACGAATATAGCGCTATATTTTTCTATCTTCAGTTAATTTTAGCAAGCCAACCAATAGGAGAGTTAAACCCCGTTCAAAGTTTTATTACGCTGTACACGAATATTACATAAGTTAATATTCGCGTACTGCTGCAATAAAACTTTCAATGAGCTATAACTTTCCTGTTGGTTGGCTTTGCTAGAATGCGAAGATAGAGAACATGAATGCTGCTATATTGCGTATTAGATTATCTTTGTTAATTCTAGCAAGCTAAGTAAACTTGCCTATACACAGCTCTAAGTTGGATGCGCAATGTGAGAATATTAAGTAATATTACTCGGTGTGCATCTAACTAGAGCGTGGGTATATGCAACTTACTTATTGTTTGGCTGGGTAGAGTTAGCGAATATGAGCGAATACTGAATATGGCGCTATATTCTCTATATTCGTTAATTCTAGCAAGCCAACCCAATAGGAAAGTGGACTGTACCCAGCTCTAAGTTGGATGCGCAATGGGAAAATATTACTTTACCTATTTCTGGCAATAAATAGAATAATGAGTCAGTATTCTATTTATTGCAAAAAATAGGTAAAGTAATATTTTTGGATGGTGCATCCAACTTAGAGCTGGGTACAGTCAACTTTCCTATTGGGTTGTCTTGCTAGAATTACTTGAATATAGAGAACATGGCGCTATATTCGTATTAGTCATATTAGTTAATTCTTCCGGGCCAAACAATAGTAAAGTAAGTTGCATGTACCCGCTTTAAGATAGATGCGCAATGCAACGAATATTACTAATATTCTTGCATTGCGCATTCAACTTAGAGCTGGGTATAGGCAAGTTTACTTGGCTTGCTAGAATAACGAAGATAAGGGAATCAATTATAGCACTATGTTCTCTATCTTCGTTAATTCTAGCAAGCCAACCATTAGAAAAGTTATAGCCCGTTCAGAGTTTCATTATCGCAGTACGCCGAATGTACATAATGTAATATTCGGCGTACAGCGAATGAAACTTTGAATGAGCTGTAACTTTCCTATTGGTTGGCTTGCTAGAATTAACGAAGATGGAGAACATAGCGCTATATTCTCTATCTTATTAATAGTATCTTGGGTTCAGATTGAAAAAAACAAAAAAATTAGCGAATTAGCGAAGTTCGATATTCAGTAAAAAGCGATGTTCGAATATTCGCGGTCAACACTAATGAGCATTACTAAATTACATAATACGTAGGCCTTCAAATCTGCGTTGGAGGCTGAGTTTGGAGCCTCCGCTGCAGATTCTGTCGAAAGACCAGACAAAAAAGCTTTGTATGCAGCACTTTTGTGTCCAGCAAAAGACCGGACCCAGGATCCGTAACGAGGAGGGCTGAGGTGACAGGAGGAGGGGGGATCAGGGTCACTTGTGGGAGTAATAGGAGGAGGGAGGAGAAGGATCACTAGTGGGGTGACAGGAGGAGGGGGAACAGGGTAACTAGTAAGGTGACAGGAGGAGGAGGGACCTGGGTCACTAGTAAGGTTATAGGAAGAGGGGGAGCAGGGTCACTAGTGGGGTGACAGGAGGAGGGGAGCAGGGTCACTAGTGGGGTGAAAGGAGGAGGGGGAGACAGGGTCACTAGTGGGGTGACAGGAGGAGGGAGGATCAGGGTTACTAGTGGGGTGATAGGAGGAGGGGGAGCAGAATCACTAGTGGGGTGACAGGAGGAGGGGGCCAGGGTCATTAGTAGGGTGACAGGAGGAGTGGGGAGCAGGGTCACTATTTGGGTGACAGGAGGAGGGGGCAGGGTCACTAGTGGGGTGAAAGGAGGAGGGGGAGTAGAGTCACAAGTGAGGTGACAGGAGGAGGGGGAGCAGGGTCACTAGTGAGGTGACAGGAGGAAGGGGGCAGGGTCACTAGTGGGGTGATAGGAGGAGGGGGAGCAGGGTCACCGTGCTAGCAGTCACATGAGTCCGCGGCTCTTACCTCTCCTGCGGCCCTGTCATGTTTCCCAAGGACCTTGGGCAGTGCGCCCAGCTCTCCTTACAACAGCCACCCTGGGAGCCGGCCCTCCTCCTTCCATCTTCCACCAGCTTCTCCTGCTGCAGGGCGCTGTATCGCTACCGCGTGCGCCCATCTCAGCCAATAACAAAGCTCCTTGCTGTAAGGAGCTTTGCTATTGGTTATTGCAGGCACATGCAGCATCGCTCACTGCGCTAATGAATGTGTGGGAAAAGTCTAAGGCATATTGGTACACCTTAGACTTTTCCAGGGAGTTGCACAGGCCGCATGACACAGCTTCGTGGGGCGGATTTGGCACACGGGCCGTAGGTTGGGCATCACTGGACTACAGTACATCGTCATCTACATCTGTTTGTTCCTCACTAATGTCACCCTCACCTGTCTCTTTTGCATGTCCCTTACCTCTCAGAACATGCGCTCCCACCCGACTGTTCTCACTGGTAGTTGCACGCCTAAAGGAGTCCACAGAGGATCTCATCTCGTCTGTGCTGGTCTGTAACTGCTAAATGTCCTCAAAAGCTCATCCTTGCTGAAAAGCTCAGCAGAGCTGGTGGCATACATTACTTGGCAGAAGCAGCAGCAAGCAAGAGCCAGGTTCAGAACAGGTGAGGTCACAGAGGCATTTCCTGGGCCATACCAACTAAGTGTGGTGTCAGAGGAACACACTGATTACTGGTTGTGTGTATCTATTGTCACCTGAGGTGATGTTGAAGAGCGAGTCAACCATTCTAGTATAGTTGGATTTTTGGCATTGGCAGCTCTGGCCTGTTGCTGTGGCTGCGGTCCCCAACCCTTCTTCTGCTACTACTTGTACCGGGTACAGCAACATTTTTCCATTGCCTATTCCTTTGGAGGGCCCCAGCAACTGTTTGTTGGCCATAGTGTACAGTAGCTGAATCATTAATATAACAGATAATCTTGTTCACCTGCTGCGCCATTCATACTTTAAGGAGGCAAAATATTAAACCGCCTGTTGAGACGGAGTCTGAAAAACAGCAAGTCAATTTATAACGGAACAGATTAAGTATGAATGGTGTAGCAGGTAAACAACATAAATGTTGCCATATATTAGACCGTCTATGAAGAAAGAGTCTGACTCACAGTATGAATGCACAGCAAGTGAACAAGATGCGCAGGGCAATTACACTCAGCCTGCACAGTCTCTGCACTGTCCCTGCAGTCTCCCTAGGCCCCTACACTGTCCCTACAGTCTCAAACAACTCTCCCTATGATCCCCCTGCCCTGTCCCTGCATTATCCCTCTCCAATATTCTTTTTTAACTGTTTGTAGCAACACTGTCCCTAGCACATTCTCCCTATGATCAGCTCACAGTGAAATGGCAGAGCCAGCACAGGATGAGGCTTTTATAGGGCTGTGACTAGTGTTGAGCAAACCTTGTCGATTTGGTCAAACACTTCAATTTTAATGCTGTACAGCATTAAAATGTATTGGCTCTGTGGAGCCAAACATCGTTTCACCGCTTCAAGTTGCATGAGACTTTGGTGAATTAATTCTGTATTCATTTCTACATCTTTAAATATGTTTAAAATTAGGAATCCGAAGTCTGGTTTAGTACCGGCTGGTACCTCGGTTCCAAACCCAACTTCGAATTCCTAATTTTAATCCAGAAATGAATACAAAATTAATTCAACAAAGTCTTGCATGACTTCACTGGGTGAAAAATAGTTTTCCTACATGGAGGCAATTCATTTCAATGCTGTACGGAGACAGGTCTCAGACAGCATTAAAACCGAAGTTATTGAACAAAGCAACTTTGGATCTCTGATCTGAAGCTCAATTCGCTCAAGCCTAATGCTACTCCAGAGATATCCAAATCCATAACAAATCCAAACGGGAGTATAGCAAGGTAGTGAAACCTTCAACTGGCAAGGGTGTATTGCTAGCAGGGGATTTAAATAGAGTGCCAAATCACTGAATCAGAACCCGAAAGGTCCAGGGACTCAGTGACCCATTGGACCAAAATACAAGTAGTCCTGAGATTCTCAGCCTACATCATAAACATACACAGGTGATACCTATAACTCAGTAACCTCCCCCAGCGAGCATGTGCTGTGAGGAGGAACAGAGGGAGTGCTGTGTTGCCACAGGCAAGCTCACATTGCCAGAGGGTGTGGCTTAGTGTGTCACAAAGGGGCATGGCTCAGACAGTGCGTCATGGGGGGCGCGGCCTGGCAGCATGTCTCACTTGTTGTGCCATAGCCCCAGAGTGCATCGCTGGAGCCCAGCCAGAAAAGTTAGTGACAGCTTATTTATGATGGAATACCCTATCCTCTTTGGGTACATCTATGTGTATTAAAAGACAATCAAAATTTAGATTTGTATATTAATCCAATAAAACTGCTACAAGAAAATTATCAGATGACATCAGCCCATCAAAAGTCTATAACATTTTCTTATATATCCTCCAGTTTTTGGAGGTGTAATCAAGATTTCAGAGTCTTCTACAATGCTAAAAAAAGAACTAGAGATTAAAACTCTAAAATATGGTTGCCGGGGATAAAATACCACTCTTTTACCCCAAAAGGTTTGTAAAAATTCTGCTCTGGATTCACTTCAACACCACCCCTTTTTTCCTCTTTCTTGTATCCCTTTTTTACTCTCTTTAGGGTACTTTCACACTAGTGTCTTTGCTGGCTTCGGCAGGGCTCAGCAAAACGCTTCGTTAAGATAATACAACCGTCTGTCTGCATCCATTTGAAGAGATCCGGTTGTATTATCTTTAACATATTTTAACATTGCCAAAACGGATCCGTCCCCATTTACTTGCATTGGGTGTCATGAAGGATCCGCTTTGTTCCGCATCCTAGGACCGAAAGCAAACCGTAGCATGCTGTGGTTTGCTCTCCGGTTTGCATTTTGGAGCCTTCCGTTCACTTCAGTTCAGTTTTGTCCCCATTGACAATGAATAGGGACAAAACTGAATCATTTTTCTCAAGGAATTGAGCCCCTATGATGGAACCGGAAAACATTAACGCTAGTGTAAAAGTACCCTTAGATATTTTTTTTTATCTAAGAGCTCAGAGGCATGTCCATTAAGTCATGTTAACCATTATATCCATTTCCAATTTTATTTTTACAGGGCATAAGAAGTGTGAGAATTTGATTATGTAAGAAACAATAAGTCCATTATTGTAATTATTTCTTGTGCTGTTTAATAAGGATGTATTTTGTGATTTTTAATGCAAAAATACTTAACATCACATAAGTGTTTAATAAAAATATGTTTTAAATAAGAACGTTCAAGTTCCCCAACTTTCCAGAGTGACCATAGCATGCAAGCAACAGCAAAACCTGGAGAAATGCACCCACTACGTACCATATATTCCACCCTTTTAAGAGAACTGTAACTGTATTCTTTTCCAGTGTAACATGAAGACACAGAGGTAAAGACAACTGATGAACTCTTATGGTCTGTGGTCCATTCTTTAAATTGAAAACCACTCAAAAACCACGTTACATAGTAACTTAGCTATCATGGAAAACTCCTGAAGGCACAAGGGTAATCACAGGCAAGAGTAATGCAACCCTACAAACAATCCCTTGGTGAGGCAGTTAGTAGCATCTTTGCCCTCTAGACTTCTAGCCAGCTTTGAAAGTTAGGACAAGAGCCTCAAGGCATCTTGGGGTTCAACCTGACCTCTGATTCTGTAAATAGTTTTTCTAGGACATAGATATCAGATGACCTATCCTCCAGTTATCAGATTGGTAGGGGTCCAGACCAGGTCTCCTCCCCAACCATTTAGCTGTTATAGGCAAGTGTTGGCACCGTGCTTTTGTACCGCTAGTGGCAATGCCGGTGTACTGCCACTCAGCTCTAATTTAAGTTTATCACATCGCACAGTGATTAGTGTGGCCCAGCATCAGGCAGCTCTACAAGTGGATGCCACCCGGCCAATTCACATTCTAGAATGAGTTTCTTGTGGCCATTTTAAATAATTCCCGGAGAACACCTTTAAACTGACAACAATGTTTTACCAAATAGAGGTTGAGCCCTGCACACAGTGCTCAATCAGTCCTGCCAGAATAAGACTGTTTAGCCACACTCCCTTTCAACAAGAGGAATGGTGACACTTACGTAGCTGTCAATGTATTTATACATTTCTAGAGTAATAGAGGAATGGCAAAACACAAAGGTGTCAGATGCTCCAGAATTAAGGTCCCCATACACATAAGAATACAGTCAGCAGATCATTGAATGTGCATGAATTTCAATGCACAATTCTTTTGTTCTCTCAGGACATAAGACATCTCCAGAGGGGTTTGTCAATGGCTTTTAACCATGGACAACTTATACATGTTGGGAAGAAATGAACACGTATGTGCATGGGGGAGTCAGGAGAGATAGCTAAAGGTGAACAAGCGCTTGGCTGACAGCTATTGAAGGTGTATGGGTGCAGTGTCCTGAAATACACTTCTTAGTATTGTAATTGTGTTTCATGAAAATGTGCTTGTTCCTGAGTTCCCATAAAGTTGCACAGGGAGGGGATTCTAATAAACTTCCCATGGCTGTCTCCACCCTTCTCTCTCTAAGAGGAAGGAAGTACAGTGTGTGTTATCTGAGGTAGAAGCGACATTTCAGCAGCTATTGCGTAGAGTCTAAACTCCAGAGATAGTTCCATGTACCAGCCCATACAAGGAAAAGATTACAGAAGATCCAGGCAACCCAGAGAGGAAGTGAGAATATTGGAAAAGGAAGGTAGTTTTCATTTATCAGGCTGTAGCCTCCTCTGCATTTGGCGGGATATTCCAAGCTATCAGCTGCCTGCCATAACCAAAGACAGAGCAGCTACTGACAAATAATAATACAGAGGATAAATGGGAGAGCTTTAAATCCAGATTGAGTAATTGCACTAACAAATGTATTCCTTTACGTAACAAGTATAAACGGCTAAAAGTAAACCTCCCATGGCTTACAGCTACTTTAAAAAGGGCAATAAATGACAAAAAGGGATTTAAAAATACAAATCTGAGGGGTCAGCTGTAGCCTTTGAAGTTTACAAAGGGCTTAATAAAATCTGTAAAAGGAGATAAAATTACCAAAAATACAAAACTAACAGCAGGTGGCAAAAGAGAGCAAAACAAATCCCCAAAAATTACTTAAATATATAAATGCCAAAAACCAAGGCCTGAGCAGGTAGGGCCTCTAAATAATAGTAAAGGGGGGTTAGTCACTGAATATAAGAAAAAGGCAGAGTTACTAAATTAGTTTTTTTTAGCTCTGTATATACAAAAGAAAAGAAATGAGCTGATATCTGATCTGTGGTGCTGGGGCTGTTAGTACATTCAGTAATACACTCAATTGGCTAACTGTAGATATGGTCCAAGCTAAGTTAAATAAGGTAAATGAGAACAAGGCTCCAGGTCCAAATGGATTACACCCGAGAGTTCTTAAAGAGCTCAGCTCAGTCATTGATGTGCCCCTGTTTATAACTTTTAAAGATTCTCTAGTACTGATACAGTGCCAAGTAATTGGCAAAAGGCAAATGTGCTGCTCATATTCAAAAAAGGATCTAGGTCCTCCACAGGTAATTATAGACCAGTTAGTTTAACTTCTGTTGTGGGAAAATGTTTGAAGGACTCTTAAAAAGTGACTATATTCAGGAGTATGGGACTGTAAATCATATTATAAGTGATAACCAGCATGGGTTTACCAAGGACAGAACTCATTCAGACTAACCTGACTTGTTTTAATGAGGAGGTGAGTAGTAGCTGTCACTGTCCCTCCTGTGGCAGAGGTTAGAAGATCTGAGAGACTGGTTGCACGTGAGGTTATCTGACAGCCTCTCTGTTTTCACGAGTTGCAGTGTTGTTATTGGTAAAGACCACACCTCTTGTGTCAGGCGTAGCTTGGTCATTACTGCTCCTCTATTTAGTCTGGACTCACACTTCATACTGTACCATGCTGTTGATATTCTCTGCCTGGAGTTGGAAGAGATGGTATGTTGTCCTCTTCTAAGTTCCTGTTCATCCATTTTCTATTGAAGATAAGTGTTCTTCCTTTTGTATTTTGTTGTTCCCATTGGCTTGTTGTTTACTAGGCCTCAGGGAGATGTTGTTTCATTCATCTGGGAAGGAACCACTAGTCTCAGACCCTGTCACTACTCCTAAGGCTATTCAGGATTTCCAGGGCCTAGGTTTTCTCCGCAGACTTGGAAGGGGAGGAGCCAGTATGTCCTCTGTCTTTGGGTTCATGTGCTGTTGCTACACAGGAAGGACCAAGTGTTCAAGTCACAAGCAGTCTAACATTGTAAAGGGTGATCCCACTGCTAGAAATGTGAGTTGAGAGGGACCAGCACTCATGGAAACTATGAAAGGTGTTCCAGTTCCTTCTCCTAGTTCTAGATGCCCTAAGGCACTGTGCACAAACTTAAGGGAAATGTTAAGCTACCAGTTTAGTCATCAAGGTGACCTAGCTTAAAGCCTTATTAGACCTTGGTGCTGGGAAGGGAATACAGGATGAATCCACCCTTCTATTTACTGAACAGTCATATTTTTGTGGAGGGTTTACAGTACATGACACCCCCATGCCCCATATTTATGACTTTGGCCAGTTCGAAGAGTATTTGATCGCTTTGTGCAGTATATTTTGGTTCTCTGGTTTTACTGAGAGGGAAATTGACACCCTACTCACACGGGCAGAGACCTATAGGTAGCCATTGTAGAGCAGACAGGAGAGCTGCAGAGAACTTTCATAAAAGGGCCAGATGCCTTTATAGTGACCTTTGCCCATAGCAATGCAATACAAGAAGTGTGTAAAATTGCATTTAATTAGCATTATATTGATAGACTGTAAATGACATGTCTAAACAAGGAGCTAGTGAGCAGCCTGACGCTAGCGGGTCCCCTGCAGTAGTCATAGCTAGTCCCAGTGCATCACCAGCCACCACCAAGCATGATGCCCTTAACAATGCCTTAATTTCTAGGAGAACCTGCTTCCCATGATATACTTGGGAAGTTCATACAATAACCCTTTTGCTACCGACGCTGTACATGAAGCTTCTGGGCTTCTGGACTTGTTACCCCTGTGGCCAGTGAGGATGCTGGTAATTGATTTAAATGAGATCAGCATCGCTGAAGAGGCTGAGAGCATTTAAACTGCAATTCTTATTTTGGCCACCAGGTGGCAGGCCAACATAAGAGATGAGCAATAGACTAATAAATTGGTTTTAAAAATACCTAATTTTTCAAAATTAAAAAATTTATTTTGTAGGCTCAAATACAAGCTTCAAAATCATTACAATAAAGTAAAACATTTTGTAAAAGACATACAAATTTTAAAAAATATTAAGTTTAAATTACCCCCCCCCTTCAGTATAATAAAAAAATAAATACCTAAATAACAAAAAATATAAAAATCATGGGTATCACCACAACCAAAAACACCCATAGTATTAGAATATACAAATAATTTTCCAATATGGTGAATGGCGTAACAGAAAAAAGGGGTCAAAATGGACAATTTGCTATTCTTTCATTGCTTCTCTTACCCCCAAAAAAACAAACAAAATATGATCAAAAAGTCACACACTCCAAAATGGTATCAATAAAAATGAAAGATTGTCTTGGAATTCCTAGCACTTGTGTGGGATGTCACTGAGAAATTTAAAGACTACCGCTTAGCATTTTAGCAACACCATTTGTGATCTATACTGATTAAAACCTCTGGTGCACCTCAACACCGCCAAGTTAGGAGCTTTAGTAAAAGATGGGCCTCACGTCTTGCCATCTACAACTTTGTAATCAAGTGCCCCCTTATGTATAGTGCCTCTCATATGTGCTCCCTTTATGTATAGCGCCTCTTATATGTGCCCCCTTTATGTATATTGGCTTATATATGTGCCCCTTTATGTATAGTGCCCCTTATATGTGCCCCCTTTATACATAGTGCCTCTTTGCTGTGCCTTCTGAATACAGGGTGCACACACTGTATTATAATACTTAGTAGAAGCTAGAATGCAGTGGGTAACAGAAGGTGTGACGTTACCAGGTACATTTTGCTGATGGTCACATGGTAAGAGGTGTAATAGATGCAAGGGGTATATATATATAGTATATGTAATTGCTTGGAGTGGTATTACAATTCTTACACTCCGCTACTGTCTATATTTGCTAACATAAATATCATCATTATACTTAATTATAGGTCCTCCACGAATGTGCATTCATATGCTTGTTATGAAACTGTTATTACATGTAATATGCCTGGTTCACCAGCAGGTGGCAGCGTGTATGACAGAGCTATAAGTAGATAGAATGGAACTCACCATTCTATTCTCCCCACCTCTGGACAGAGGTGGGCCCGTCCTGCTTCCTACCAGAAGGGAGGGGCAGCAATTCCAGTCAGTTTTAGTTCTAGGCTAGTCAGGTCACTGTAAGTCAAAGTCTGGGCACCGTCACTGCCTGACGTGCCTATGTCAGCCAGAGCAGCCTAAGCTCTGTTGGCCATGGAAGCAAATAAATAAAGTGAAGTGATAAAGCTTGCCTGTCAGTACAGCAGGTAGAAAGAAAGTAAAGCTATCAAGTTTGCCTGCCAGTTTTTGTCAAAGCCTGCT
The DNA here is from genome assembly GCA_033119425.1 of Bufotes viridis. Classification (NCBI taxonomy): domain Eukaryota; kingdom Metazoa; phylum Chordata; class Amphibia; order Anura; family Bufonidae; genus Bufotes; species Bufotes viridis. The sequence goes on along the minus strand of CM065597.1, from coordinate 20,116,922 downwards.
GGAACCAAGACAAAGCCTCAAAATTGTTTGAATGCAAGTTTACCCAAGTAAAGCTGCTGTTGAATTTTTATCAAGGTCTGGACTCAAGTAATTCTTCGTCCCTCAAATATCCCCTTTTAATGCTTCGCGGTTTAAGCCTGGGCTCCCGCTGTATCCATATAGGAGCACCGTTACACATACAGGCCGCTCCAAACCACTCAGCATTCCATTAAACCTGGGACACGATAGGGCCGCGGGCAGGGCGTAGCTAACAGTTCATGGGCCCTGGTGCAAGAGTTCAACTTGGGCCCCCCTTCCCTCAGTGCTTTGTGTGTCTTCTTATGAGGCTGCAACGGTCTTTGGGCCCCCTCAGGCTCCTGGGCCCGGTAGCGACTGCTACCTCTGCACCCCCTATAGCTACGCTCATGGTCGGAGGCGGCATGTTGCATATATACTGCAGTGTACTGATATGTGAGTTACAAGGTATAAATTGCACTTTTAAAGATCAGTACACTGCTGTATATACCATATATCTGTACATAGTGCATCTATTATACCTCATATATCAGTACACTTCTGTATATAATATATATCTATACACACTGCTTCTATCATACCCCTTACCTCACATATCAGTACACTGCTGTATATAGTATATGGCCTCTTTCACACGGGCGTCATGTTTGATGCCCGGATAAGAAGCGGGTGCATTACAGTAAAATGCGCGATTTTTACGCTCGTGTGCAAACTGTTGTGTACGTTTTGCATGCGCGTGCGAAAAATCGGCATGTTTAGTACCCATACCGAAGCTGGACTTCATCACTGAAGTCCGGTTTCGAGATTGAGTATTCTGTATATTTTATTATTTTCCCTTATAACATGGTTATAAGGAAAATAATAGCATTCTCACTATAGAATGCTAAGTAAAATGTTCATTAAGGGGTTAAACAAAAAATATAAACTCACCTTATCCACTTGATCGTGTAGTTGCGATCTCTTCTCTCTTCTTCAAGCATTACCTGCGGCTAAAGGACCTGTGATGGCGTCACTGCGCTCATCACATGGTCCAATCACATGGTCCATGGTGATGTAACATGTGATTGGACCATGTGAAGTGACATCACCACAGATCCTTTGGCTGGCAACTAAGAAGAAAGAAGAGATCGGCAGCTAAGGGATCAAGTGGATAAGATGAGGTTTTTAACCCCTAATGCACATTTTACTAAGCATTCTGTAGTGAGAATGCTATTATTTACCTTATAACCATGTTATAAGGAAAATAATGAAGATCAGGTCCCGTCTCTTAGCAACCTTGCGGAAAATCGCACTGCATCCGCACTTGTTTGCGGATGCTTGCGATTCACTCAGCCCATTCACTTCTATGGGACCTCCGATGCGTGAAAACGCAGAATATAGAACATGCTGCAATTTTCATGCAATGCAGAAGTGATTCATGAAAATCACCGCTCATGTGCATAGCCCCATAGAAATGAATGGGTCAGGATTCAGTGCGGGTGCAATTCGCCAACGTCACGCATTGCACCCGCGTGGAAAACTTCGCCCGTGTGAAAGGGGCCTATATCTGTACACACCCCATCTATTATACCTGACATATCAGTACACTGCTGTGTATACTATCTATAGTGAAAACCACAAGTTTACATACACAATATAAAAGACACATCTGCATGATTTTCTTAATATCTGTCGTGAAATCAGAATAAACTTTTCCTGTTTTTGGTCAATTAGGATTACCATAATTATTATAATTTGCCCAATGCCAGAATAATGAACCAGAGATAATGTTTTAAGGAATTTTTATTACTTTCTGCAAAGTCAAAAGTTTACATACATTTATTATTATTTGGTACCATTGCCCCTAAACTGTATGACTTGAATCAAATGTTTTGGATATCCTTCCACAAGCTTCTCACAATAGTTGGTCTGAATTTGGGCCCAATCCTCCTGACAGAACTGTGTACCTGAGCCATGTTTGTTGGTCTCCTTGCTCGCATCTGCCTTTTCAGCTTTGCCCATAAATTGTCAATAAGATTGAGATCAGGGCTTTGTGATGGCCGCTCCAAAACATTGACTTTGTTATCCACTTTGGCAGTATGCTTTGGGTCATTGTCCATTTGGAAGACCCATTTCCGCCCAAGCTTTAACTTCCTGGCTGATGTCTTGAGAGGTTGCTTCAGTATTTCCACATAATCTTCTTTCCTCATGATGCCATCTATTTTATGAAGTGCACCAGTTCCTCCTGCAGCAACACAACCCCACAACATGATGCTGTCAACCCCGTGTTTCACAGTTGGAATGGTGTTCTTAGACTTCCAAGCTTCTCCCTTTTTCCTCCAAGCGTAACGATGGTCATTATGGCCAAAAAGTTAAGTTTTAGTTTCGCCAGAACACAGGAGGTGTCTCCAAAATTTAGGTCTTTGTTCCTGTGTGCATTTGCAAACATTAATCTGGCTTTTTATGTTTCTTTTAAAATAATGGCTTCTTCCTGGCAGAGTGGCCTTTTAGCCCATGTTGATACAGTACTTGTTTCACTGTGCATACTGACACAATCTTACCAGCTTGTTCACAAGGTCTTTGCTTTTGTTCTTGGGTTGATATGCAGATGTCGGACCAAAGCACTTTCATCTCTGGGACACAGAACCCGTCTCCTTCCTGAGCGGTATAATGGCTGGATATTACCATCTTGTTTGTACTTGTGTAAAATTGTTTGTGCAGATGAACAAGGCACCTTCAGGTGTCTTGAAATTGCACCCAAGGTTGAGCCAGACTTCTGCCCACTTAAGTCCACAATTCTCTTCCTGAGATCTTGGTTGATTTTTTTAGACTTTCCTATGATGCTACACTAAGAAGCAATGTGTTTCAGGTGTGCATTTAAATACATCCACAGGTGTGTCTCTATTTATCTCAGATGTTGCCAACACACCGAACAGAAGCTTCCAAACACATGACATCATCATATGGGCAGTCCAGAGTTGTTTAAAGGCATAGTAATCTTAGTGTATTTAAACTCTTGACATTGCAGAAAGTAATAAAAATACCTTAAAATATTTTCTCTCTTTCATTATTCTGGCATTTGGCAAATAGTAATAATTATGGTAAACCGAATTGACCAAAAACAGGAAAGGTTTATTCTGATTTCATGTGAGATATTGAGAAAAACATGCATAAGTGTCTATTCATATAGTGTATGTAGACTGTATCTGTATATACTGCATCTGTTATACCTTGTACCTCACATATCAGTACACTGCTGTTTATACTATATATCTGTACACACTGCATTTATTATACCTCGTATCTCACATATCAGTACACTGCTGTATATACTATATATCTGTGCACACTGCATCTATTATACCTCATACCTCACATATCAGTACACTGCTGTGTATAAAAAATATCTGTACACACCGCCTATATTATATTTTGCACCTAACAAATGAGTAGACTGCTGTATATACTATATATCTGTACACACTGCATCTCTTATACCTCATACATCACATATCAGTACATTGCTGTATATACTATAATTCTGTACATATTGCATGTATTATACCTTGTACCTCACATATCAGTACACTGCTGGATATATTATATATTTGTACACACAGTATCTCTTATACCTCATACCTCACATACCAGTATATTGCTGGACATACTATATATCTGTACACACTGTATCTATTATACCACATACCTCACATATCAGTACACTGCTGTATATACTATATATCTGTACACACTGCATCTATTATACCTCACATATCAGTACATTGCTGTATATGCTATATATCTATATACACTGCATCTATTATACTTTGTACCTGACATATCAGTACTCATTGTGTATACTATGTGTCAGGTACCAGGTAGAATATAATCCTCAAATTTTTTAAACTCCCAAGGTTAATATTTCCCCAAATAGGAGCAAACTCTAATTAAGTGATTAATTTCTAACACCTTTTTAATTTTAACCCATATTAAGTGCATCATATGACTGATTGGACATTTCCTACTATTTATCTTGATAATCCCAGCTTCCAAAAAACTGAAAATGTTATACTGGGAATTTGCAAATTCTCCAGCCAGTTGTTTAAATAGTCCGCCCTCGCCCATCATTAACCATTGTATCTGAGATGCTAAAAAATAGCCTAGAAAAAGGGGATAGACAATCCGCCATCCGCTTCATTTGGCAACAAATATTTCAGTTTCAGCTTGATTCTTTTTCTTCCCCATATAAGATCGTTTAATAATCTTTCCAGCAGATTAAAGAAGTGGTCCTCAATCCATGCTGGACATGGCGATATTACATATAAAATCTGCGGGAGAAGGACCATTTTTATAAGTGCGATTCTATCCGTCTGATTTATTGGTAGTTTTGCCATACACATACTTTGCTCTTAACCATATCCAAAAGTGGAGAAATGTTTCATTTTAAATAATCCTGAATAATGGAGCTTAGTCTAATTCCTAAATATTCAAATGTATCTGTTTATTTCAATATTTTATCCTCAGCTAAGCTCTGGGATATTTCATTCCTATCGGCAATAATTCTGATTTTGTCAGTATACTTTGAACCCGGATATTTGTCCAAATTGATTGATTATCCTCATTAAATACGGCATTATAGATGTCCCCTCTTCCAAAAAAATCAAAATATCGTCCGCATACATGCACATTTTGTCCGAGACCCCCTACTACTAAAACCTTTAATTTTCTCATCTGTTCGAATTTTACTTGCAAGGGGTTCGACAAAAATAGCAAATAATGGAGAGAGGGGACGTCCTTGTCTAGTACCTCTGTGTGATAGGCTCTGATAAAGACCCATTTATATTTATTCTCACTTTAGAGCACTTATACAATAATTGCACCCATTTTATAAAATTGTCTCCTAAGTGCATCTCTTGCATTATTTTGCAAAGATAGGCCCACTCCACCCTATCAAGCGCTTTTTCAGCATCCAATGACAGGATGGAGTGGGCCGATCCTACCTATCTGGATTTTCAGCAGGGCACGTTGAATATTCATTTGAGCTTGTCTTAGGTATGAACCCTGATTGATCTGGGTGTATTAATTTTCCTATAACTTTTTTAATCGATTTGCAAGTAATTTGGCACATAATTTAAAATCAGTATTTAAAAGAGAAATAGGGCGCTATGAGCCCACTGCATTTTCATCTTTTCCCTTTTTCTTTATAAGTATTATTTCCACTTCTAATAAGGATGAAGGCAAATTACCTAATTCCAAGGATTCTTTCAGAACTTGAAGAAAAACAGGCAGAACTATCTCTCCATGTCGCCTATACGTTTCAAACGGAAAACCGTCCAATCCAGGGGTAGAATTTCCCTGGATGGATTTGAGAGCATCAAATATTTCCTCCAAGCTAATAGGACAATTCAAAAGCTCATTATCAACCTCAGAGAGCCTAGGGAGTGAAATACCCATATTCTATTTTTTTCTTTTTGATTTTGTACCAAAGTAGATAGTAATCTCCCCGGCTTTCCTGTCTAGATAAAATATTTTGCCCCAGCAAAAAAAAATCTTTGTTGCGATTTATCTACAAGATAATTTTTATGTAATATTTTTGCCTCTTTTAATTGATTCTGCAATTCCAGCAAATTATTTTCAATAAATTCTTCTTGTAATTCTTTTATTCTTTCAACTAAAATGTTCTCCTTTTTGGCAAACTCCGATTTGGTCCCCTTAATCTTACCAATAAACATCCCTCGGAGATACGCTTTAAATGCGTCCCAAACATAACATATATGAGTAGATGCAATATTTACACGCCAAAACTCCTTAATATCTTCATTTGTACGCTCAAGATCACCAATTAAATTCAGCCAGTGTGAATGTAGGCGAAATCCTTTCCTTTTTATTGTATAATGATTATTTTTGAAATACTACAAGATCCAGGGAATGATCTGACACACTATGTGTTTCGTACTTCATAATAAAGATCCTGTCCAAAAAATCCAAACTAGCTAAGGCTAAGTCTATTCTAGACATTATCGTATTTGAGCGACTAAAACATGAATAGGCTCTCTTTTCATCATACCTCCATACATCTATCAATGCTAGTTCTTGAGACGCTCTTTTCAACAATGTCTGTTGTCCTGTATCATTTTTATCATTGGAGATAACTGAAAATCTATCTTTCTTGATATCGATGACATTATTAAAATCTCCCATTATTGACACAGGACATCTAGGTCTTGCATAGGTAAAGTCAACCAAATGAGATATAACATACAATGAGAATGGCGAGGGTATGTACACAAAAGCTAAAATACAAACTATACCATTCCATTGACAATGAAGAAATATAAACCTACCCTCTTTGTCTATTTTTTTATCAAGTGGGAGGTAGTCAACATCACGATGTATATAGACCAGTGGTGGCGAACCTATGGCACGGGTGCCAGAGGCGGCACTCAGTGCCCTCTCTGTGGGCACCCACACCCTGGAAAAAGTCTATGGTGTACCAATATGCCTTAGACTTTGCCTGCCAGTCTTCAGCGCAGGCGCACTAGGAAGAACACAGGCAGCGCATTAAATGCAGGCAGGCTATTATAGCTAAATGATAAAGTACATGGAAGATATACTATATTACCGTGTTGGCACTTTGTGATAAATAAGTGGGTTTTGGGTTGCAGTTTGGGCACTTGGCCTCTAAAAGGTTCGCCGCCACTGATATAGACTCTTACCCCACGGGAATGTGTGGAAAAACATGAATGATACTCATATTTCGCTCATTGCCTCTTCAATATATTTATTTTATCATATATAACATGTGTCTTCTTCACCCCCACAATTGCTGGGAATTGTATCAAAAATTATAACCCTTTTAGTTTTATCTCCCAATCCACGCACATTCCATGTTAGAATCTTGTTAATGACTACCTCTCAATTGATGAAACAGGCCTATTATTCCCATACTCATCATAAAAGGTCCACCGAGACAGCCAAGACCCTCCCCCCACCCTCCCCCCAATCCGCATCCCCATCACATGGTCGGCAAAGATAATCACCTCCCCAACCTCTTACACATCCCTCCCCAAACTCCCCTCTCCGTATTTTCCGCTTTTTTACGAACCTATCTCCTTACGGTTTAGCCAGTCCCTCGTTTCCTCTGGAGTACTAAAAAAATAAACTTGATCTCGGTATATGACTCTCAATTTAGTGGGATAAATAAGGGAATATTGTATCTTTGCTGCAGCCATTCTCTTTTTCACTTCCCTAAACTCCTGCTGTTTGTGTTGCCCTTGAAAAATCTGGATATACTTCTATATTACAACCATTATATTATATTGTCTGTAGTTTCCGTTTACTTCTCATAATAGTATATCTATCTTTGGAGCATAATATTTTAGCTAGAATTGCTCTAGGTGGACTCCCTTTTGGAGGAGGCTTTCCTGGAATCCTATGAGCTTTCTCAACTAAAAACCCAGATGATAGCCCCTCTGCTCCAAATCTATCTGTTAAGCATTGCTGAATAAACCCAGTTGGGTCTTCTTTTTCTGCTCCTTCTGGAAACCCCACTAAACGGATGTTTGATCTACGAGATATATCCTCCATTTTCGTAATTCTGTCTCAGTATATATTGACTCTACTCTATGCTTTATTGTCTCTAGTTCTTTTTCAAACCCCAGATGTAACCTGCAGTTCAATCACCTTTTCCCTTATTTTGTTCATCTCCTCTTTAATAAGAGTAAGGTCTTCCTGAGCTGAGGCAATCTTAACTCTCAAGTCCCCTAAGGATCGGTTCGATTGTTGAACCGCATTCAAAATATCCATCAGTTTTTTATCCACTGAATTAATCCTCTCCTCCATACGTTCTCCACTGCTTATCATGTCTTTGCCATCCTCCATCCTTTGCGGATCTCCACTATCACTCTGATTTTCTTTACTTCCCCTCTGGGAGCTTCTAATTTTCTGTGGGGATTTAAGATATTTATCTAGTCTAGTTATAAAACTAGTTCCCATTCCCCCACCTGGGGAGGACATCCCGGAGGATTTTCTGTTATGTGATTTCGGTGGCATATTAAATTAAAAAAAATATATATATTTTTTCCCCCTCTCAAAACCCCAAACCCATTCTTCGAAGTAGTAGCAATATATAATATAAAATATATTAACAGTGTGCGATAAGTCACCATTAGATCACAACACGACGATCTTTTATCCGTCAGATATTACTTACAGTAATTCCTTTTCCATAAGAATCATTCAGGGCCAATGGCTCAATTACTTCAATTGCATCCTGAAATGAAGCTCTTGATTAGCATAAACTTGCACAATCGTCCACTCGTCAATTCTTTTAAAGTATCAGTAAACAATTAATCAATTCTTAAACGCAGCCCTTTAGTCTCCTTTTAGGGAAGTCACCATCTCCTTAAAGTAGTATCACCACCTTGTCTCACTCGATTTCCTCCTATATAACAAGAGGCAAAGGGGGGAGGTCACAGCTTTCACCTCCTCTTCAATAGTCTTCAGTGGCCTTTTTAATGAATGGGGGACCACATAAATATTATAGGGCTCATTCAGACAATACAACGTTTCAGTCATTCCATAATCGTCCAGCTGCTCCTCACAAGGGGGGGGTTACTCGCACAGATCTTGTTGCGAGACGGTTAATTTCCAGGCAGCAAAACCAACACAGGGACGGTATAGGAAGCAGACAAGTCTTACCAATTCAACATGTCCCCTCAACCATATATCAGAAAACGGGGACCCTGGCAACACACTCCACTCCAAGGCTGCCCATGTATGCCCAAGCGCCGACACCACCTCGCTGACACTCTCCACACCACCCTGTGTCACGGTGTCATCCTCTCACCACGGCCACATGTCCAGGGCGGGATCCCGAGACTTCGCGTTCCTCTCCAGGGCAGCTCACTAATGCACAAATCCGGCCACCACCTCACCAGCTCTCTCCACTTCAACATGCGGATTCCTCTGCTTCAACAGGCGGGGCCGTCCCTTCCTTCTTAGCGCTGACCGGCCTATCCACTACCGCCTGCTTCCAGCATTCGGCGTCAGGCAGCCCAGCAGCGCTTGTAGGGATGAAGAAAACCATCTCGGCAAGACCTGCGGTACACGGAGGAGGAGGAGGAGGGGAGGGAGCGTTAGGAGTCAGTATTAGAGCTAAAATTAGTATTAGTAGGTAGTATTACGGTTATTAGGAATAGTAATAGGCTAGGGCTAGTATTAGAATTAGCATTAGGGTAAGGGTGTCAGTATTAGGGCTCATGCTCACAACCGTCGAGTGTTTTGCGGTTGACAAATTGCGGATACATGAAACACGCATACCAACTGTGTGCATTCCGCATTTTGCAAGATGGAATGGCCTCACCCTAATAAAACAGTCTTATCCTTGTCTGTAATGTGGACAATAATAGGACATGTTCTATTTTTTTGTAAAATGCCCATGCAGACATACGGACATGGAATACATACAGAGTCATTTCTGTTGTTTTGCAGCCCCATTGAAGTGAAGAGTTCCACGATACAGGCTTAAAAATAAACAGATCAAAATAAGAAACAAAATAAGATCATGTGCATGAGCTCTTAGGGTTAGGATCAGTGTTAGTGATGTTAGTAAGTGTTAGGATTTGCACTAGGATCAGTATGAGGGTTAGGGGTCAGTATTTAGTGTTAGGGGCCAGTATTAGATTTAGGGACCAGTATTATGGTTAGGGGTTAGTATTAGAATTGGGCACAGCATTAGAGTTAGGGGCCAGTATTAGGGTTAGGTGTAGTATTAGGTTAAGGGTCAGTATTAGAGTTAGGGCCAGTATTAGGGTTAGTGGCCAATATTAGAGTTAGGGGCCAGTATTAGGGTTAGTGGTCAATATTAGAGTTAGGGGTAGTATTAGGGTTAGGGTAAGTATTAGAGTGTGGGTAAATGTGATATTCTGTATTGGGGTCAATGTTAGGGGTTAGTATTAGGTTTAGTGTTAGAGTCAGGGGCCAGCATTAGGATTAGGGGTCAGTATTAGGGTTTGGGGTCAGTATTAGCATTAGGGGTCAGTATTAGGGTTGAGGGCCAGTATTAGGGTAATTTTAGGGTCCTATTGAGGTTAGGGTACATGGAAATAAAAGGGAGGGCAGTTTCTACTCACCTGTCCCGATGATGTCTAATGATGCAGTGATGCAGACCTGGCTTCTTCTGGTTGGTCTGTTCCTGTGGAATGACACAGGCAGCGAGATGATGTTATCGCGCCATCTTTGTCACATCGATGTGCCGGGAATTGCTAAGCAGGGAACCAGTGGTTCCTTGTGCCCCTGATGATGCTGCATGCTCCATTGCTTCTGCGTTCAGTGGACGCAAATACAGATGAGTTCACCGGCTGCATAAATTGGCGGCCCTAAACACCTACTGGCTTGGGGGCATATTCCACCCTACCCCAGCCCAGCCCACCCCTGGGCTGGGAGCATAGTTACCCTAGGAGAACTCGCCTTTCCTCCTAAAATGTTGAGAGACTTACCTTCATAAAGATGAATCAGGCATGGATCAACCAGGATTTCCAGACACCGATTCCTGATGTGACAGAATATATAATTCTGCCTCTAATGATCATACTGTAATGTGCTACCATACTGAAATATTTTCTTCAAAATTTGCTGTTTCTTCTGGCCATGTGGTGCTGTCACCATTCTGATGCTGCCACCCGCCTGATGCCATCTGCCTGCTGCTTCCACTGCCATTCCTACAATGCGGCTTCTTGGCCTACTCATATGTACATGTTACATTTTTACAAGGATATGCATACCACTCGGCCTTGCTATCACACTGCTGTTGTTGGGCTTCTGTTACTACTGTTGTCTGCCACCATCTTGTCCTGTATGACAATGCTCGCCCCTGCCCCCCATTCTCCATTTTGTCATGGGGCCACTATTGTCACTGTTACTGCTGCTGATGCCACCTACCAAGAGGAAATTAAGCAACCCCTGTAAGGGTTACAGCTGCACCCAAAAACATTGTAGAAGTTTAAAGAATAAGGTTTCAATAGTTAGCTATATTCTGAAGTGAAAAGTCTATTCTTCATTGTATACAGATATTATTTCTACAAGATTACATTTTCTTCTTGTTAGTTTCTTTAACTTCTTGTTCGGATCCCCAAAGATTTGATCCCACAGCTCAGGAAAATGTATAAGTGCTGATGTCTTGTGTATGGCAGAGAAGCTCCTGCCTTCCATGATATATCAGGATGTGACTCCTGTACATTGTTTTATATTATTATGTTTTAATGTGGATTTTCTTTCACTTTATCTTGTACCATATTGCATAAGGTAAATGATTTCATCTTATTGTCCTGTGCCTACCGCATGTCATGTAATGTGCTGGTTTATAACAGTCTCTGGTTATACATGGAGCAGCTCCATATTGATTGTTTTATGAATTAACATTTATTCTGTATTATTATGATAAGTATTTTCATTATGACATACTTGCCTCTTGAAGGTGTTTTCCATATTTTAGATATCGATGAACTATCCTCCACATAGCAAACACAATGCAGCTGCACTCTGCAACCAGTGAATTTATGGATTATACATTTTACTAATGCTATATATATATATCTATATGTAATTTATATGAATGAATAGTAGTTGTTTTCGCAGTGTGGTTCACTGTGACATGGGTTGCCATATTTGCTCATGTTTTTTGCTCTGGCATACTGGCTGCAGGCTTCCTGTGTAGGTAGGCTGTGTGTAAACTGTCTCTTGTCCTTGCATACTCCCTTCCCTGTTTGTCTGGTTCTTGTGGGGTTAATGTTCTGGTCTGAGTGTGTTTGCTAGGTGGTCAGATCTAGGTGTGTAGATGCTGCACCCAGCAAAGCTGGAGACAGATTGACCCCAGACCTCTTATCCTGCAATAATATTCTGTGAGCTGTGGGTCTGGGGTCAATCTGTCTCCAGCTTTGCTGGGTACAGCGTCTATGCACCTGACCTGGGATTATTCCATTTGCCCTCTTCGGGCAGGGCTCCTAGGTTCTGCAGAGGGAGGACAATTAATCTATGTGTACAGCTCTGACTAGGACCGCTAGGTAGCAGAGTTCGCATACGGTCTAGTCATCTGCCTGTTCTGTCTTGTTTTAGCAGCTCTGTCTGTGACCACCATGCATCTGTTTTACATGGGGTCCAGGCATCTGCTTGTCTTTCTGTTTCAGCAGCTCTGTCTGGGACGGGCATGCATCTGTTCTGTAGTCTATTGTTTCCTTGTATAGCTTTCATGCTTCTCTGGGTCCCTGTCTTGTTTTCGGGTTTTCCGTTATGTTCTATCTGAACTGTGCCCTGACTTTGGGTTTCAGTCTGCCTCGTGTTCACCAATCACCTGGACAGCTGGTGCTTGCACCAACGTCAGTCTTTGCAGGTAAGTGGCCAAGTGCACCGGGATCAATCTGGAGGTGCGACTCTGTGAAGAACAGGGCTCACTGAGTCTTCTCTCTCTAACTGGTGCACTAGGTCCATCTGCCACTTTATCCTTACCTGCTGGTCCAGCTTCCTGTCTTGTCTGGATCTCTGTTAATAAAGTATTTGTTTTTTTCGTCCTTGCTTTGTCTGTCTGCTTGCCGTGGTGTTTTATGTTTGAGAGATGTCCTAGGGGCCTGTATTAACCTTGCTAGAACATGACAATTACTTATTTAAAATATTTTGATCAAAATCATTTGTGTCCTACCACCGACAACTCTTTTAGATGGGACCCTTCTCTACAATGACTCTTCTCATAATAATCCATAGAAATCTATCAGGTGTCATCATCAGTGGGTTAATGCATTAACATACCAGGAATTATTTTAGCAGTAGCCACATCTGTATATTCAGTGTTTGCAGGTTGCAGGCGCAGGCTGTTGCATTGTGAGCCACTGTGATGTGCAGAGTTGCAGCGCAGGCTGTTGCATTGTGAGCCACTGTGATGTGTACCTGCAAAATTTATTTCATTTTATAGTGTGGGTTGGTTTTTATTTTTGCATTGTGCATGTGGAAGTGTGGCTACCTTCAAGTTGATCCTTCAGCCAAGCCATCCATCTTTGCAATGCTGTGCAGTTAATAGTTGGATACTACTTTCCCTGGATTTATTTAAGGCCTTTGAGCACTGGGAGAGGAGCTATAATTGAGTAGGGTCCTTGCTAAAAAAATGTCACCTTTTTGTGATGGATGGGCAAAAATGATTTTGATCAAAATATCATTGCCACCCGCACTGATCGGCTATTTTTGAAGTTTACAGCATCAAAAAATAAACAGAGGACAGAGTTGGAAGCATACATCTTCATCCACTGTGTAGTGGCCATGCCAGGTTACATTCAAGTAAATGGGACCAGAGCTGCAGAACTTTCGCATGGCCACAACATAGTGGACCGAGCCTTCTGCTTCCAGCTATATCCACTGTTTCCTGCACCAGAGGTTGAGGATAGATCATTGATATGAAAAAGCTGGAATACTATATTAATTTGGCATTTAATCTATGGAGGTTTGGATTTTGTTTAATTCCTGTAAAACCGTCCATATTCTGTATTCCCGATCTAGTTATTTTTTTATAGTTGCGGTTATACCAAATATGTGTAGTTTCACCACTTTTGCACACTAAAGGTATGCTTAAGTGTCCATTCACATGTCGCATGAATGTGTCACATCCCTTCCACAATTTTAGCGGACGGTGCGGACCCCTCATTTCAATGAGGCTGCAAAGATGCGGACAGCACACCGTGTGCTGTCCGCATTGCTTCCTTTCTGCAGCCCCACCAAAAAGATAGAGCGTGTCCTATTCTTGTCTGCAGCCATGGACAAGAATGGGTAGTTCTATCATAGTGCCAGCCATGTGCGGTCCATGTGAATGGGTCCTTGATCCGTGCGCACTGCAAAAAACAATGGAACGTGTTTTCTTGGTGAGGAGCGTGGAGAGAAACCCCACAAAGCACTCTATAGTGCTTCATTGGGTGCCTCCGTTCTGCACGGTCTTCAGATTGCGGACCCATTCAGGTAAATGGGTCTACATCCGTAATCCAGTGTGCACGCGGCCAGTGCCCGTATATTGCAGACCCACTGTTTGCGGGTCGCAATGCGGGCATGGACGGGCAACTGCCATGCGCATGAGCTCTAAGGTTGTTCCTCAACATTTTAGTTCCTATCTTCTCCTTGCCAGCTTCTCTGTCCGTGTGTGCTGTGACATCATCTACTGGGAAAACAAACAACATCTCATCACCTACCACCCTGCTCATTACACGTGTATATATATATATATATATATATTTGCAGAAAAGAAAACTGGTCCATCCATGAGTACCATAAACCAGACCACCATAGCGGGCTTTCGACTTAAAGGACCCTCAGATGTTCCTGAACTGCAAGTTCTCATCTTCCTTCTGGTTCTTCTCATTTATCTTATTTCTCTTATTCATAAATCTCTCCATTCTACTTCTGGTTTGCTTCGATCTCCACCTGCACACTCCCATGTACTTCTTCATCTGTAACTTGTCTATCATAGACATATCCAGCTCTACTACAGCGCTACACACACTTTTTATGATCTTCGTTACGCAAAACCACATTGTTTCCAACTGGTCCTGTTTGACCCAGTTGCATATTTTCAGTTCATTAACTGAGTAATGCATTTTCAATTTTGGCCGCCATGAGCTTTGATCGCTACGTAGCCATCTGTAGGCCTTTACATTATCACACTGTCATGAGTTGGAGGCTCTGTGGTTTGCTGGCCTCAGTCAGCACAGGTTTTTGGGTTTATAGAGGCACTTCCAATGACAGTCCTCTTTTCAAAGTTCACCTGTTACATTTCCAAGGAAATTGATCATTATTTTGTGACAATGTGGCTATCCGGGACATTACATGTAGTGATATTACAGATTTAGATCTTTACATTCTCATTCTTGGCAATGCAAACATAATTATTCGACTTTCTCTGACTATAACTCCCTATGTTTTTATTATTGCTTGTATTTTAAGGATAAGCTCGAGTTCTGGGAGACATAAAGCTTTCTACACGTGTTCCTCACACATCACAGTGGTTGTCACCTTCTATTCTTCCATCATCATACAGTACATAGGAACAGTTTCTGGGAACAACATGGGTTCTAACAAAATACTCTCTCTCTTAACACGGCCATTGTCCCCATGATGAACCCACTGATCTACAGCTTGAAAAATAAAGATGTAAAATCTGCCCTACGACGAAAACTTAATTTTTGTGGAATAAAATATTAAAATATCTAAAATTTTATCTGAACCTTTTTGTATTCTGTTGGCAAAGCTGAGAATCAGAATGTGTCCTGTTCTCCTCTGACACACATTTATTGTGGAGAGGGATGAGTGGAAGCCAAGCGGAACTGAGCAATTCTAGCAGACAATTCTTAAAACAGACTATTCCACAGCTTGATTATTCTTACTGTAAATAACCTCTTTCTAAGCTATGGATTAAAATATTCTTTCGTCTGCGAGTGGCTGATGCCTCTGCGTATAGGGGTAAATTGCAACCAACACACTTGCCCCCTTACAAAGTTCTATT
The DNA here is from genome assembly GCA_033119425.1 of Bufotes viridis. NCBI lineage: Eukaryota > Metazoa > Chordata > Amphibia > Anura > Bufonidae > Bufotes > Bufotes viridis. The sequence goes on along the minus strand of CM065597.1, from coordinate 20,101,396 downwards.
GTTGTTTGTTGCATTATGATAATGTTCATATAACTGAATTGTGATGATATTTCCCACTGTATGGTACTCGTAATGCCGTGTACCCACCGTAAACACACCCCTTGATGCATTGTAGCTAGTAGCAAACCCATGTATCAGCAGTGTTCATATTCCTGTTTTAGTTAATGACACCAGGAACGACATTTCTGGATGTCATTTTTCAGGTGGGGTGTAGATGTCAGAGAGGGCAATTTTCCAGTTGCCCTACATCTGACTTGATGGTTTGGCATGTCTGCAAAGGGCGTCTGGTGGAGAGAGATGAGCAGTGCAGTGGGGGGCGGGGTGACTGGAGGCATGTTGGGTGAATGGTAGGGGAGGTAGTGTGGGTGGGTGCGGTGGCAGGTTGGGGGGGCCCATGGATGAGTTTCGCACCGGGGCCCCATGGATTGTGTGTACGCCACTGACTAGACCACTTGTCGAGAATGAGTTTGGCACACAACAAGTCTATGTATAACAGTGCAAATTAAGAACAAATGGAGCAGCAGGTGAACAAGAAAAATTCAACGATATACTAGACCGCCTGTTTATATTGAGTCTAACACACAGTAAGTCTATGTACAGGGTGGGCCATTTATATAGATACACCTTAATAAAATGGGAATGGTTGGTGATATTAACTCCCAGTTTGTGGCACATTAGTATATGTGAGGGGGGAAACTTTTCAAGATGGGTGGTGACCATGGCGGCCATTTTGAAGTCAGCCATTTTGAATACAACTTTTGTTTTTTCAATCGGAAGAGGGTCATGTGACACATTAAACTTATTGGGAATTTCACAAGAAAAACAATGGTGTGCTTGGTTTTAACGTAACTTTATTCTTTCATGAGTTATTTACAAGTTTCTGACCACTTATAAAATGTGTTCAATGTGCTGCCCATTGTGTTGGATTGTCAATGCAACCCTCTTCTCCCACTCTTCACACAATGATAGCAACACCACAGGAGAAATGCTAGCACAGGCTTCCAGTACCCGTAGTTTCAGGTGCTGCACATCTCGTATCTTCACAGCATAGACAATTGCCTTCAGATGACCCCAAAGATAAAAGTCTAAGGGGGTCAGATCGGGAGACCTTGGGGGCCATTCAACTGGCCCACGACGACCAATCCACTTTCCAGGAAACTGTTCATCTAGGAATGCTCGGACTTGACACCAATAATGTGGTGGTGCACCATCTTGCTGGAAAAACTCAGAGAAAGTGCCAGCTTCAGTGCATAAAGAGGGAAACACATCATAATTAGCAATTTTGCATATCCAGTGGCCTTGAGGTTTCCATTGATAAAGAATGGCCCCACTATCTTTGTATCCCATATACCACACCATACCATCAATTTTTTTGTTCCAACAGTCTTGGAGGGATCTATCCAATGTGGCTTAGTGTCAGACCAATAGCGGTGGTTTTGTTTGTTAACTTCACCATTCACATAAAAGTTTGCCTCATCACTGAACAAAATCTTCTGCGTAAACTGATGGTCCTGTTCCAATTTTTGTTTTGCCCATTCTGCAAATTCAGTGCGCTGATCTGGGTCATCCTAATTGAGATGCTGCAGTAGCTGGAGTTTGTAAGGGTGCAATTTGTGAGTAGCTAATACCCGCCGAAGGGATTTTCGACTAATGCCACTCTCCAGTGACATGCGGCGAGTGCTACGCTGTGGGCTCTTGCTGAATGAAGCTAGGACAGCCACTGATGTTTCTTCATTAGTGACAGATTTCATGCGTCCACATTTTGGCAAATCCAACACTGAACCAGTTTCACGAAACTTAGCAAGCAGTTTGATAACTGTAGCATGGGAGATGGGTGGTCTTGTAGGGTGTCTTGCATTGAAATCTGCTGCAATGACCGGTTACTCCATTCACCAGACATCAACACAATTTCTATCCGCTCCTTACGTGTTAACCTCGGCGACATGTCAATGGCTGTAAACAAAGAGAAACTTGTAAATAACTCATGAAAGAATAACGTTAAAACCAAGCACACCATTGTTTTTTCTTGTGAAATTCCTAATAGGTTTGATGTGTCACATGACCCTCTTCCTATTGAAAAAACAAAAGTTGGATTCAAAATGGCTGAATTCAAAATGAACGCCATGGTCACCACCCATCTTGAAAAGTTTCCCCTCACATATACTAATGTGCCACAAACAGGAAGTTAATATCACCAACCATTCCCATTTTATTAAGGTGTATCCATATAAATGGCCCACCCTGTATAACAGAACAGATTAAGTATGAATGGTGCAGCAGGTGAACAAGATAAATGTGGCAATATATTAGACCGCCTATGAAGACTGATTCTGACTCATAGTATGAATGGTGCAAGATGCACAGCGTGATTACACTCAGCCTGCACTGTCCCTGCAGTCTCCCTATGCTCTCTTTTGAGTCTCAAAAAACTCTGCCTACAATCTCCCTGCACTATCCCTGCACTCCCCTCTCCAATATATATTTTTAAGTGTTTGTTGCAACACTGTGCCTAACGCATTCGCTGTTGTCACGTCTCTCCCTAAGCTCAGCTAACAGTAACATGGCAGAGCCCTAACAGGATGAGGCTTTTATAAGACTGTGACTAGCGTTGAGCAAATCGAGCTTCAGATCATCGATCCGAAGTCTATTCGGTCAAACATTTTGATTTTAATGCGGTACAGCATCAAAATGTATTCGCTTTGTGGAGCCAAACTTCATTTCGCTCAAAGTCGCATGAGACTTTGGTGAATTAATTCTGTATTCATTTCTGCATCTTTAAAATTAGGAATCCGATGTTGGGTTTGTTACGGCTGGTACCTCGATGCCAAACCCGATTTGGATTATAAATTTGTTACCACAAAGTGCGAGGAAATTGGGATTTTAGCGAATCAAATTTTTCCTAAACTTCGGATCAAATTTCATCTTGGATGCTTCGAATTACTCAGCACTATTTGTAATTTTAATCATGTGTTTTCGTCCGTATAAAACAGCAGAGAAAATATGGTTGGCAATAGCCGGAAGAAATAGGGCTAACTGCAGCGACCGGGCCGCAGGGGCAATGCGTGAGCTACGGTGGGCCAATGGGGGTGGTAGTTGTTTTACTGACAGTTAGCAGTGCTCCCTGGAGCGGCGTGCAGTGAAGGGAAGGACAGCACCAGTTCCTTCGGGCCCACTCTGTTTGTCCAGGAATTCCCACCAGATGGTGGTTGAGGTGCCCTTGGTGGAATGGGTTTTTAGGTGCCTTGGAGGCAGGATCCCTGGTGTTCGTGACACCAGCATCGTTAGGCGCAAAGGAAGGTGGTAGATAGCATGAGGAGTCAATGGTTGAAAACAATGGAATTTTTACTTAATCACTTGCCTCAGAGTCAACAGTACAGTTTATTTAGATGGTAAAGATGATAATCCAAATAGTATCTCAGCTGTAATCCTAGTAACAGGCTTGGCAATGGGTTTCTTAAGATTGTCCTTCAGTAGGCAGGAAAGGTTCTTTCTTATATCAGTCTACACTAGGTCTACACTCTAGCACTGGATATAATAAAAGAAGAAAAAAAACAGGCACTCACCATCTGATTCTGAATTAAAATATATACAATTTTATTGCACAAAAAATCATAAAAATATATAAAAGTTGAATCCAGCTCACATTCTAATGATTTTCATAATCACTCATTGTTAAATACCGTTTACTATGCGAATGATAGATATATTTGCTGTGAAGTATATTTGGAAGAAAAAAAACTTCTACTAAATTTATACGTGCTGTATTGTGTTTGCTTATAATTCACAGCATAAATCCCAACTCCCTAATAATTGTATCCGAGTACAGATTGTATCAATGCTGAGTAGATATTTAAAACACTACTGGCTGATTACATCAAGGCCGAGAATAGATTATAGCATAGCTGAGTACATATCAAATCATAGCTGAGAACATATCCAGAGCGATATAAAATCTTTGCATACACTGAGCTCAAGCTGAATACATAAGGACAGTCTCTGAAGGATCCTGATTTGGTGAATTGCTCCAAAATAACATAAAAATAGCTGTATAGGTAGTGTGTTAGTTAGTTGGTTCTTGCAAGGACACAATTTACTGTAGATAGTGAACATGTCTTTCAATGTGTTGAATATATGCTGATCCACTGCACCCGGTTAAAATCTCGGTACTCAGAAGCAGAAAATATTGCCCAAAGTTCCTCCAATATTAACAGGCAGTGAGTGTATTAGTAGATTTGTAGTTTAGTCCCTACTCACAGGAGACTATTAAGTGTCCGGCTAGCAGCGAGCGTCCCACCCACTGCATTTACCACTCACCCAACCTTACTTCTCGAAGCAGTGTTTCCTGCCTTCGGTCCGGCCGCCTCTGCAGTTGCCCGCTATGGAGAAGGCATCTCACGTGATGCCGAGCTGATCATGTGATGCAGATGGCAGATCACGTGTTGTTCTTGCTCTCAATATACCGCCCGTTAGCTATATGAATCAAAGAACTGTCCTTATTGTCTTACTATAATAACAGCCGTTATTAAATGAAAGCTTTTAGTGCTCCCGTCTCAGATGCGTTTCAAGGTATTCCAACCTCTTTCTCAGTGGCTATAACTGAGATCGGGTCCACCCTCCTCTTTATACCTTCATATCTCAAGTTTTCCTCAAATTCTGGGATGGATTTCCTTTTCGGTTTCAGTATTCTCTGTGTATCCTCAGCTTCTATATATATACTGCTATCTTTCCTACAAGTACTCATCCCGTACACAATATCGACTCTATTCAGTTAAAGCAAGCAAAATAACATTATATCATACAAAATATAGTAAAAAATATGGCATGAATTGAGTTGTGTTTGTAATGCGATTATGATGCGATTTTTTATATAGATGCATTTTATTGTTATTCTTTTGCTTCTATACACCAAACATTTATTTAATGAAATTTTACAAAAGAAAAACATAATTTATAAAATATTCCATCATTTATCTAAATATCCCGTTTAAAATCAGATAAAGGTAATACTGTGGAACAAAGACTATATTGTTTCTATAGTTCTTTCTTTCTTTATTTTGGAATAGACTGTGTTGAAAGAAAAAGGGAGGTCGTGGTGCCAAGAGATTGGCCAAACACACGATGTCCCATCAGAGAAAGACCCTCACCCCAATCTTTATCGAAAACCAAAGATTCTGAATTGAGGCCTCCCGGTATTAGGGTTTCAAAATCATAGATTCATCGAGATTCCTGTCTTGACATATTTAAGACATGATTTCCACCTCTCCAACTTTGATCTATTTTTTCTAAACTTACAAATGTCATTCCACTTGGATCCTTACTATGACACTGTTTAAAGTGTAAAGATAATGAATGTTTTTCATATCCCTTTTAATGTTATATGTTCAGAGATCCTTTTTTTAAACTCCTTTTTGTCCTACCCACATATTGTTTTTTACATGGACACTCTATTATGTGTATTACACTTGTTGAATTACATGATAAAAATTATTTTATTTGCCATGAACATATATTGTTAGTGGAACATACCTTTGTAGTTTTTTGGGGGAAATTTAATAATTCTACAGTTTTTACAACTCTCACACTTGTAAAATCCCTTCATGGCTATAATAACTTCTTAATTAGCAATCCACATAGCGGACTCCCTAACGGCAGGCAAAAACCTTCTGCTCCATCCACACTGAGACCAGGCCTGTAGTTAGTTAGTTAGGGTCTCTGATTGTGTCAGGCCAAAAGTGTTAATACTGTTCATTGCAAGGACGCCATAACTTAAAGCGACATTTCACATTGGAGAGCTGAAAACATTCCCACAAACTCAAGCCAGGGTGGCGTTTTGCTCAGAAGGAATACTCATGCATGTGCTACAGGACCAGTTATGGGAGGGGGATAACTGTAGATCTGTGTAAGATTGTAATTAAGTAGTGAATGAGGCACTGACCAGTGCCCCGATTCTGGCTTATGCGCGGTTCGACACCCCACTGAAGAAAGTCTACATGGTCTGGGGGCCGTGTTATCCCAAGTCCAGGATGGACGTGAGAGAGTCATTGCCTAAGGCTGTCGGTCTTGAGGGAGTCAGAGCACAACCCTGACAAATATAGCTCCTTTAAGCTGGAACTACAGGCACTGGTGTGGGCCATGACCGAAAGATTCGCTGAGTACCTGACAGGTGCAGAGGTGACCGTGATGACGGACAACAACCCGTTAGCACATCTGAATAATGCCAAGCTCAGTGCGCTTTAGCAGAGGTGGTTGGCTCACCATTCTAACTACCATTACTGCATCAAGTTCCAGTCAGGTAGGAAGAACGGCAACGCCGATGCACTCTCCGAGCCCCTGTAGGGTTGTTGACTCAACCCTACAGAGCTAGAGGACACTGATACTCATGACCTTGGTCAATTATCCATGTTCCAGGACATGGCACATTCAAGTGGGGTGGCGTACTGGATGTCCATGGTGCTGAGAAAGATGTTGGCTGATTGGGAGAGAGTCCAGAATGGCTGTCTGGACCTGTGGAAAGTGAAAGAATGGGTCCGGACCAAGATCTTGCCTCGGCCAGAATAGCGGGCCCGTCAGACTTCAGTGGGCCAAAAGTTGTTGAGGCAGTGGGATAAGCTGACTGCTACCCAGGGCCTCCTGTGTTGGACCATATACTTGCAATTAAAATTGCAGTATCCGCGACAGATTGTCATCCCCATGTCATTGGGACCGGAGGCTGCCCGGGACGCCCATGAAGGGGTGACCATTTTGAGAGCGACAAAAGTGGCTCCAACGGCTGGTATACTGTCCAGATTTGGCAGACAAGGTGGCCGAGGCATGTCCTAAGTGTACTGAAAAGTGGGACACTCATACTGTTTAGTCATAACAGCTCATTTCACAAAGTATGAGGTGGCTGTACCCACCAGAGACCAGACGGCAGAGTCGGCCGCTGAAGCGGTCTACAAACACATTATACAGATGTTCAGGTGTCCACGGAGGATACATTCGGACCATGGGGCATGTTTTCAGGGTACTCTAATGAATGAGCTGTACCAACTGTATGGGATCGAACATTCCTGCACTACTGCGTATCACCCCCAGGGAAACGGGGCGTGCGAGCGCACCTTGCTCCAGATGCTGCAGACTCTGGAGGACAGCCAAAAGGCTTGGTGGCCCGAGTACCTACCTGAACTGATGTGGGCCTATAACATCAGGGTACACCATACCTACCACCAGATACTCCCCACATATGCTCATGTTTGGCAGAGCCGGATGGGAGATTGAAGACCTCCACATGCCCAATCCGATGGATCCACCACCGAGAAATACCACAGCATGGGTGCAAGAGCACCGCCAGCAGCTGAGAGTGATCAACAAGGTTGTGGGGGAGCTCCTGGAAAATGTGGTACACCCTAACCCAAGGCCAGTGCAGAGGGATGGGTATGCCCCGAGTGATCGAGTGATGGTCAAAGACAAACATCCGTCTGGAAAGTTGGATGGGCGGTGAGAGGTGCTCCCATACACTGTGAAGAGGAGGGTAGACTCTGCCATCCCGGTCTATGAGGTAGAGCCAATAAGGACTGGGGGGCCTAATGAAACTTGAACCATAACATGTTGAGGAATTGTAATTTCGATGAGTCAGTGTGCGCGGAGGAGATGCCTCCCCCTGCTCAGGCACAGAGGAAATTCCCTTAGAGGAGGAGAAGGAGGAATGGGTTGTCCCTGCCCCGGTACCCACAGCCGTGGCAAGTTTGCCACCCAGGGAAAGTGTTGAGGGGTCAGCAGCTCCCCTCTCATTAAATGTGCCCCAGTGCTTCTGAGACTATCACTCTACGAAGGTCAACAAGGCCCAATGCTGGTGTGCCCCCACAGCATTAAGCCCAGGATGTGTTTGTATGGGGAGGGTTGCCGAGTATTACAACCTCTAGTGGGGTGGCATGTGAGATGGGGAAACAGCTTTCATTGTTTGAACACTGTTTGTGTGAATTAAATTAAATGTTCTGGACTGACATTCTGCCAAAAAGTTGCCGCTGTTTCCTAAACACAGCTACAGACGGCATATATATCTCCTTATTCACGAGAGAGGTGAGGTTTTACACAGAGTCTGGAAAGGAGGCAGCCATCTTAAGGAGCATAGAATCTGATGGCATCCAGGTGTGAGAGCATCCTTCAGTGACCAGAGCTGCAGCTAAGTGAAGCTGATCGTGTCCAAGGACCTGAGCATATCCAGAGAAAGGAAGATTGCTGACAGGAACTCTGATGAGAGCAGAGGAACAAAGCAACATACACTGCGGTACCGCATGTTGGCGCCTAGAGACTGAGACCAGGCCTGTAATTAGTTAGTTAGAGTCTCTGTTTGTGTCAGGCCACAAGTGTTAATACTGTTCATTGCAAGGACTATATAACTTAAAGTGACATGTCACATTGGAGAGCTGAAAATATTCCCACAAACTCAAGCCAGGCTGGCGTTTTTCTCAGAAGGAATACTCAGGCATGTGCTACAGGATCAGTTATGGGAGGGGGAATACTGTAGATCTGTGTAAGATCGTAAGCTGTTGTGCTGCACCGCAGGCTAGCCTGTACCGCACACCCATACAGTGATTCTTGTTCTTTTATGGCAGTGATGGGTAAGTGAGGCTCTCCTCTCCAGCTGTTGCAGAACTACAACTCCCAGCATGCAAAGACTGTCTACAGCTATCAGCCTACAGGGCATGGTGGGAGTTGTAGTTTTGCAACAGCTGGAGAGCCGCACTTTGTCCATCACTGTTTTAGGGTAACAACAGGTAAGGTGTGGCAGTTTAGTTGTGCCCGCCAGTAGGTAAATTACAGTATTTTCCTTCTGAATCCATCAGAGGGCGCCGTGCTGTGCAGCACAAGGGTCTCAGCCTTCAGGCTGGGTGTAGGTAAATTTGTCTTATGTTCCCAGCAATTGTGTATGTGTTCATTACTATGTTTTAGTCAAGTTCTGTTTTGGCAAAAGATGGTTTTGGAGTTGCTTTCCTCGTTCGTGACTTCGCTGTATCCTGGGAAGCCTACCCCAATACACGGCTTACACCAGCACCACCTAGGGGCGAATAGATATAATGACACTTGAAACAGAAATATAATAATACACATATGCCAAAAGTTATACAGGGGCCCACGACGATGACTGAGTGGGACACTGCATAACCATTACCCCTGGAGTAGGTTTCTCCTGCTTCCTGTCAGAATGGGGAGTGGGCGCTCCAGAGTAGAGAGATCGTGAAGGAGATAGGAAGTACGTGCCAGAGCTCCTACTCCTAGAGCTTGTTATCTCTCTAGAGATCATCAGAATCAAGAACGTTGCTTCCGAGAAGCTTCAGTGTGTCTAGAGAGGAAAGTGATCAGCAAAACCACAGCTTTACAGACACTGCTGCAGGTTAGTTAAATAGGACAGACACCCATCACCAAGAACAACAACCAGGCCATACTACCTTCAAGCCTGCATCACACAGTGGACACCTATACCCACAAGTACCATTTAATTGCAACACAACCAGCCAATGACTTTCCTAACTGTACAAGATTACTGACTACTACTGACAGCTATTAAAGGTGTATGGGTGCAGTGTCCTGAAATACACTGCTTAGTATTGTAATTGTGTTTCATGAAAAAGTTGCACAGGGAGGGGAGGTTCTAACAAACCTCACATGGCTGCCTCCACCCTTCTCTCTCTAAGAGGAAGGAAGTTAGTAAAGTACAGTGTGTGAAGTCGGAGGAACAGGCTTGGATGGCCCACAGGGTTACAGGTGAATCCCCAGTTGGCCCCTAGTCCCCCACTCCCTGCAAAAGTGGCACATAACACAGTAGACTTACTGCACTACATACATTTACATACATATTCATTGTGCAACACCTCAACCAGCCTATGTTTATAAAAAACGTTTACTGGTGGGCCATAGGCACCCCAGTCTGACACTGCTGAGGTACAAGCAGCAACTCAGCAGCCATTGTGAAGAGTCTAAACTCCAAAGTTACTGTAGTTCCATGTTCCATGCACCAGCCCAGAGAATGAAAAGATTACAGAAGATCCAGGTAACCCAGAGAGGGAGTGAGAATATTGGAAAAGGAAGGTAATTGTCGTTTATGAGGCTATAGCCTCCTCTGCATTTGGTGGAGAGGTTTCAACCAAAGACAGAACCGCCTTTTAGGAGAGAGTATTCCTAGAGAGGATCACTAAGTATATGACTATACAGTATAGCAGACATAGTTCATCTCTCCAGCCTGAAGAAACATGAGAGGACGATTGATTGCTATAGAAGAAAACAACCCCTTATGCAACTTCTGGGAACTAACATAAACCATTGCAGAAGCTATCTTGCTGTAATTGACTTTTGTGTGCATTGGTGCCCTTTGGACTAGCTTCAGTAAAGTACAGGGAAATTGTTAAGAGAAGAGGTCTCCTTATTGTGTGAACTCATCACCTACTTTTTACCCAAGGGTGCTGGAGTCATAAACGTCAGGGACCCTGTGTTCTCTGCCACTAAAACCCATACCACCAAGGGCACCTTAACCAACATATGTCAGGAGATCCTTCAACACCAGAGTTTTTCCCAAGGGAATCCAGTACTTTTTTTCCAGTCACTACACGCCGGCCCAGGAAGTTCTGCTAAACCGTGAGTACCAACTACTACACCTATCTGGCCACCACACTCACACATTGCTCCTTGGATCCCAGTCGCTGCATGGGCACCTTCATACCTATATGTAGATATGCATGTATGGGGAGATTTAGGCAATGAAAGGGGTAATGTACCAATAAATGTATGCCGTGGATCCCAACAATAACTATATATACTCAAAGTATTAAGGAATCTCATTAGCATAGCACATTCATTACTAAGTCAACATAGTATACTGTTCAATCTTTATTATAGTATATTTAAAACCCAACCCCCACACCCACCCACTTTTCAGGACTTACTTGCTGAAGCTTACTTACCTGCTTCCCGGTGCTGGCTACTCACTTCTTCTCATCCTAGTCTGCACTGCTCCTCCAGGCTCCCTTCCTGTTCGCAGAAAACATTCAGTTTGATGCCGTCTGCAACCAACCACTTACTGTGACCAGATTACTTTAAATTATGACAAATGGTCACATGATGCAAGCGGATCTGGTCGCCGCCACGGCCAGTGATTGACTGCAGGCAGTGTTAAACTGGATGTTTTCAGTCAGGGAGTTCAGAGGAGCATCACTGGCCATGAGGAGAAGGAGCGGGGAGCTGGCAGGTAAGTGTCCCTTTACAGGTCTGGCCAAGTGAGGGAGTTTGCCAAAAAAGCGCTCATTCTTACAAAACCCCTTTAAGGAATAGTGTTGATCTCAAATATTCTAATCGCTAATTTTTATTGCGAATATTGACACTTCGAGAATTCGCGAATATCTAGAATATAGTGCTATATCTTCGTAATCGCGAATATTCTATTTTTTTTTTCATCAGTACCCATGATCCCTCACTGCTTCTTGCTTGTGGGCCAATGAGAAGGATGCAATATCTTTGACTTTAGGAGTAGTGTTGATGGCGAATTTTCGAATTGTGAATTTTTAATCGCGAATTTTTATTGCAAATTTTCTGATTGCCGATTTTCGCAATCACGAAAATAATGACTGGGGATCCAAATATTTGCGAAATATCGTGAATTCGAATATTGCGCCTGCAGCTCATCCATGTTAACCTCTTGCCGACCGCCTCACGCAGGATTGCGCCCTGCGGGCGGTCGGTCTGTTCTTCGTTGACGCGCCCGCGTCATCTCGCGGAGGCGAGATTTCCTGTGAGCAGCGCTGCAGGCTGCGCCGCTCACAGGATCACGTCGGGAGAAGGTAAGCTAGCAGCCTGCCAGCGCTGATCGTGCGCTGGCAGGCTGTAGAAGTCAAAAATGAGCGTATCAGACGCTGTTTTGTTAACAGCGTCTGATATGCTTGCTGATCGTTCCTTTGGTGGTCCCTTTGCTTGGGACCACCAAAGAAACTTTTGTAAGTGCACCAAAACACCACACAGACCCCCATCTGTGCCGCTTCATTTTTTTCTTTTCAGCCCAGAGGCTGAACGGGAAAAATCTCATTACCCGTATGCTCAATATAAGGAGAATCGCAGAAACTCCTAATGCTGGCCATACGTGTAATGATTGCGGAGACCCTCAAATGCCAGGGCAGTATAAATACCCCACATGTGACCCCATTTTAGAAAGAAGACTCCCAAGGTATTCCGTGAGGGGTATGGGGAGTTCATGTAAAATATTATTTTTGTCACAAGTTAGTGGAATATGAGACTGTAAAAAAAAAAAAAAATCAATTTCCGCTAACTTGTGCCAAATTTTTTTTCTGTGAACTCGCCATACCCCTCACGGAATACCTTGGGGTGTCTTCTTTCCACAATGGGGTCACATATGGGGTATTTATACTGCCCTGGCATTTTAGGGTTCCTAAAGTGTGAGAATCCAAATGCGTAAAATGGCCTCAGAAATCCTAAAGGTACACATTGGTTTAGGGCCCCTTTGCATCTTGGCTGCAAAAAGTGTCACTCATGGGTATCGCCGAACTCAGGAGAAGTAGGGCAATGTGCTTGGGGGTATTTTACATATACCATACTTGTGTGAGAAATATCACTGTAAACGACAACTTTTTAAATTTTTTTATTCAAAGTTGTCAATTTACAGAGATATTTCTCTCACTCCAGCATGGGTATATGTAAAATACACCCCAAAACACATTGCCCTACTTCTCCTGAGTACGGCGATACCACATGAGTGACACTTTTTACAGCCTGGGTGCGCAAAGGGCCCAAATTCCAACGAGTACCTTTAGGATTTACATGGCTGCTCACAATTTAGCCCCGCCCAAAATGCCAGAACAGTACAAACACCCCACAAATGACCCCATTTTGGAAAGAAGACACCCCAAGGTATTCGCTGAGGGCATAGTGAGTCCATGAAAATTTTACTTTTTGTCAAAAGTTAGCAGAAAGGTAGACTTTATGAGAAAAACAATAAAAATCAATTTCCGCTAACTTGTGCCAAAAAAATCTTCTATGAACTCGCCATGCCCCTCACAGAATACCTTGGGGTGTCTTCTTTCCAAAATGGGGTCACACGTGGGGTATTTATACTGCCCTGGCATTTTAGGGCCCTAAAGCGTGAGAAGAAAAATGCATAAAAATGCCCTCCTAGCAAGTACTCATTGGTTTTAGGGTCCCTTTGCGCATCTTGGCTGCAAAGTGTCACTCATGTGGTATCGTCATGCTCAGGAGAAGTAGGCAATGTAGTTTGGGGTGTATTTTACATATACCCATACTTTGTGTGAGAAATATCTCTGTAAATTGACAACTTTGAATAAAAAAATGTAAAAAGTTGTCGCTTACAGCAATATTTCTCAAACGCAGCATGGGTATATGTAAAAATACACCCCAAAACACATTGCCCTACTTCTCCTGAGTATGGCGATACCACATGAGTGACACTTTTTGCAGCCAAGATGCGCAAAGGGGCCCTAAAACCAATGAGTACCTTTAGGATTTCACAGGCCATTTTTACGCATTTGGATTCTCACGCTTTAGGGGCCCCTAAATGCCAGGTGAGTATAAATACCCCACATGTGACCCCATTTTGGAAAGAAGACACCCCAAGGTATTCCGTGAGGGGCATGGCGAGTTCACAGAATTTTTATTTTTGGCACAGGTTAGCTGAAATTGATATATTTTTTATTTTTTATTTTGTTTTTTACAAAGTCTCATATTCCACTAACTTGTGACAAAAATAAAATTTTACATGAACTCACCATACCCCTCACGGAATACCTTGGGGTGTCTTCTTTCTAAAATGGGGTCACATGTGGGGTATTTATACTGTCCTGGCATTTTAGGGGCCCCTAAAGCGTGAGAAGAAGTCTGGAATCCAAATGCGTAAAATGCCCTGTGAGATTCTAAAGGTACTCATTGGTTTAGGGCTCCTTTGCAACCAGGCTGCAAAAAGTGTCACACATGGTATCGCCAGTACTCAGGAGAGTAGGGCAATGTGCTTTGGGGTGTATTTTTATATATACCTATACTGTGTGTGAAAAATATCTCTGTAAACGACAACTTTTAAAAATTTTATACAAAGTTGTCAGTTTACAGAGATATTTCTCTCACCCAACATGGGTATATGTAAAATACACCCTAAAACACATTGCCCTACTTCTCCTGAGTACGGCGATACCACATAAGTGACACTTTTTGCAGCCTGGGTGCGCAAAGGGGCCCAAATTCCAACGAGTACCTTTAGGTTTTACATGGCGGCTCACAATTTAGCCCCGCCCAAAATGCCAGAACAGTAAACACACCCCACAAATGACCCCTTTCGAAAGTAGACACCCCAAGGTATTCACTGAGGGGCATAGTGAGTCCGACTGAGATTTCTATTTTTTTGGCAGAAGTTAGCAGAAATTGAAACTTTTTTTTTTTTTTCTCAGAAAGTGTCATTTTCCGCTAACTTGTGAAAAAAATGAAATGATACATGAACTCACCATGCCCCTCCGCGAATACTTTGGGGTGTCTTCTTTCTAAAATGGTGTGATTTGGGGGTATTTATACTTTCCTGACATTCTAGCACCTGAAGAAACATGACAGGCGCTCAGAATGTCAGAGCTGCTTCAAAATGCAGAAATTCACTTTTTTGCACCATAGTTTGTAAACGCTATAACTTTTACCCAAACCAATAAATATACACTTATTGGACTTTTTTTATCAAAGACATGTAGAACAATAAATTTAGAGAAAATTTATATAGAAATGTAGTTTTTTTGAAAAATTTTACAACAGAAAGTGAAAAATGTCATTTTTTTGCAAAAATATCGTTAAATTTGTATTAATGGCAAAAGTAAAAATGTCAGCAACAATGAAATACCACCAAATGAAAGCTCTATTAGTGAGAAGAAAAGGAGGTAAAATTCATTTGGGTGGTAAGTTGCATGACGGAACAATAAACGGTGAAAGTAGTGTAGTGCGGAATTGTAAAAGTGGCCTGGTCATTAAGGGTGTTTAAGCTAGGGGGCTTAAGTGGTTAAGGAACAGCCCTCGTGAAACCAAATGACAAGGCAACTACATTGCCCGTCTACTGGTTGTTAATTGCCTGCATGAACCCCATTTTGTTGCAATGAGAATGCATCTTTCTACTCTTTATTCTCTTTCCCCTACAATGAGGTACAAGTCAGGGAGTGCCAAGAGTTGACCCAAACACTGCCTCCTACCAAGAATCTAGCCCATAAGACGCACTTTTTTCCCCAAAGTGGGGGAAAATGTCACTGAATCTTATGGGGCAAATACTAATGAGGGCTTCCACTCATTAGTACTGAAGAAATAGAAAGCGGTAAATGCAGTGCTCCTGGGCTGTGTACTCACTGCTTCCTCGTTCCTGATGTTGGCTGTGCTATGACTGCACATAGCATAAGGACGCTCTGTGACCTCACGCTGTGCGCGTTGGGCCATAGCACAGCAGACAGCAGGAAGAAAAGAGAGAGCTGGATCCTGGGAGCGGCAGCATCTGGAGCAGGAGAGGTAGGTTGATTTTTAATTTTTTATTTACTCTGATGCATGGGGCTGATCTAAGCATGGGGGTGATCTGAGGCATGGGGCTAATCTAAGGCATGGAGCTGGTCTAAGGCTGGGGTCTGATCTGAGGCATGGGGTCTCATTTGAGGTCTGAATGGGGGTTCTGATTTATATTGGGGTTTTTATCTGAGGTCTGATTGTGGGTCTGATCTGAAGATTTATTGGGGTGTTATTAACATGGCGGGGGGTCTGATTGAGGTTCTTATTAACATTGGGGGTCTGATTGCTGGTCTGATCTGAGGTCTAATGAAAAATATTTTTATCAAAACCTAGGTGCGTCTTATAGAGCACAAAATTTGTTAAGCATCAAATGGGGCCGTTGAACCAGTCAAGCAAAAACTGAGCCCTGAAAGCCTTAGGCAGCTCCTTCCCTTCTAGCCCCTGCCATGTGTCCAGACAGTAGATTTTGGACATGGTGGGAGATCAGACTGCCTCCCTGGCAACCGGACGCCGATAGGTATGCAGAGAATCTCAACTGCCACCGAAGGTAGTGACAGCATGTTGTGGTCCAAAATGATATAAAAATTTGTGTTGCATACTGATAGCATGAAAGTCTATGGCACATTGTGTCACATATTCACCACTTTATAAAACACATATCACACACATTTAACAATCCCAAAAATATATATGGCACAAACCAAAAATAGCTCTGGTTAAAATTCTGGTGCAAAAAAAACCTTTTAGATCTAATATATATTATTAAAGGGGTATGCCCATCTCATATCCCATATTCGTCATAAATTCACAAATTAGAGAATTCGTGATTATTTTCTTGATTGCAGAAATCCGCAGTGTAATATTCGCGTAATGCGCACACAATACAGGCGTGGGTCACTTTTGTTACATTTTTCAAGCTGCTAGAAGTTTCCTGAGACTGGAGAAAATGGTCGGCACGGCAGAACATTACAACAGCTTTATATGCAGATAGAGTGCTCCAATATATTTGCGATTGCGCAAATCGTTAATTAATGATGCGCATATTTTGTAGCAATACGTGCAGCTTCACATTTTAGTAAGTCTGACTACATATTAGTGATTAGCGCACTAAGTATTATTGTGAACTTGTGACATCACAGCACTATGTCTGTAGCATGTATGTATGGACAGCAGAACCTATCACACTACCTAACACCCTGCACTGGAACCTATCAGCTACACTATCACTATCTAACCTACACTGACTATCTCCCACTAACTATCTGTATTATATATATATAAACTAACTAACTATCTAATGTAATGACACAGCAAAGCACAGAGCACAGCAATGACACTGCTGTCTCTCTCAGTACTGCAAAAACTGCAGAAAATGGCTGCTAGGGAGGTTCTTATATAGTAAGGGGTAGGCAACTTTCCTATTCATTGCTAGGGATGTTGCTAAGCTCAGACAAAGACATTGCAGCCTTCTCATTGGCCCACAAGCAAGAATCAGGGAGGGATCATGGGTTCAGATAAAAAAAAAAACCAGGAAGCTACAGCCAGAAGGTAGGAGCACTGTGACACAAACTTTAGGCCACAGTATACCACTTGACATACTACACTCTGGGACTATTCCACCTGAGGGGACGGCACACTGCAAGAGCACATGGGGAAAGACTCATAGTCACTTTGCCGTAAGAGAAAATGTTCACTTTTTTTTTTTTTATTAATATTTCTATATTCTTAATATATATATTTTTTCAACAGATTCCTTGCAACTAGAAACTGCCGTATTGCCGCACTGAGTTCGTGCTGAGGATCTCAACTATTTCTGGGATTGTCTGTCAAAAAGTCATCTGGCGGTGTCTCAGAGAAGCAATGATGCCACAACCCAAGCCGGAAGATTGTCTCCGTATTGCCGATGGATTCTATGATTCTGCGCAGTTTCCTAACTGCGTTGGATGGCAAACACATATGTGTTAAGAAACCGCCACACTAATGCTCCGGTACTACAATTACAAGCAATATTTTTGTGTGATGCTGTTAGCCTTGGCTAATAGTAACTACACATTTGTAATTGTTGATATTGGGGCCTATAGGAGCTCATCAGATGCCCACATCTTTAGAGCTTCTGGGTGGGTTAATGGCTTAAGTGGACTGTCCAGATCTGCACGTCCACCGGCTCTATTTGTTATCGTGGCTGACGAATGGTTTGCATTATTATATGCATTATCATATGATGCGGCCCTTCCCAAGACATGATTTAGAAGACCGGAAGCGCATGTTTAACTACTGGTTGACTCGCACCTGTTGGGTTGTAGAGTGTGCTTTTGGAATACTTTCCACAAAGTGGAGAGTGTTAATGTCAATATTACTAGTGTTGAGCGAACCCAAACTGCAAAGTTCGGGTCCGTACCGAACTTTGCAAGTTCGGGCACCTATACCAGAACCCGAACTTTCAGCAAAAGTTGGGGTTAAAGTTTGGTGTTCGGGCATTTAATAAAGCTTGTTGAAAGGCTAAAAGGCAGCCAATCAACAAGCTTTTAAGCTGTGGGCACTTAGAAGCCATCACAGCCATGCCTAGTAATGGCATGGTTGTGATTGGCAGGTGCATCATGTGACCCAGCCTCTATACAAGTTGGATTACCGCCCACCAGCTCTGAGTAGTGCAGGGACAAGAAGCAGCCAGCTGAAGTTAGGGAGAGTGTTAGGAATTTCATCTGGCTATTTATTCTGTGGGTTACCTATAGCGATCTTTTGTGGGTGCAATGCACCAGCTTTACACCCCTGATACAGAAATATATTAATTAATCTGGCTGTTAATTCTGTGGGTGACCTATAGTGATTTTTTTGTGGGTGCAATGCACTATCTTTGTACCCCTGACACAAAAATATAATAGTTAATCTGTCTTTTAGTTCAGTGGGTGACATATACCCATTTTTGGTATGAGGTTCACCTGCACTGCATCCATGACAGGGAAATTAATATAGTTAATCCGTCTGTTAGTTCAGTGGGTGAGATATTCCCATTTTTGGTGTTAGGTACACCTGCACTACATACGTGACAGGGAAATTAATATAGTTAATCCGTCTGTTAGTTCGGTGGGTGACATATACCCATTTTTTGTGTGAGGTACACCTGCACTGCATCCGTGACAGGAAAATTAATATAGTTAATCTGTCTGTTAGTTCAGTGGGTGACCTCAAAGAATGAGGAGAGCATCAAATATGGGACATGGCCCTGGTCGTGGTGGTGCTGGTGTTGGTGGAGCTCCTGTTGCAGGAGAGGACATGGTCCTTCTGTGCCAGCTATACACCCCAAATGAAACACCTTCCTCATGTGCACGTAGGGGACAAGATGTTCAGCGTCATTTTGTAGGCCCGAATACTGGTGTACGAATGGTGAGGGCAGAACAAGTAGAGGGTGGGTAGATTGGGTAGAAGTAGTAGATTGGGTGACTGACAGTGCCTCCAGTTCCTTCACATTGTCTCCCACCCGGTCCCCTGCTGAAAGCGCAAAGTTAGCACCTGCAGCCCATGGGCATCTGTCTTTCACCTCACCCCCTTGCAAATCAGCCAAGCAGTCTGAGCCCCAAGTCATGCAGCAGTCTGTTATGCTTTTTGATGACTCTGCTGGCAGGGTTTCCCAGGGAAATCCACCTAGCCCTGCCCCAGAAGTGGAAGAGATTGAGTGCACTAATGCCCAACCACTTACGTTTAAGGATGTGGATATGGGAGGACTATGGCAGCACGTCACTGATGATGACGAAACTCAGGTGCCAACTGCTGCAGCTTTCTGCAGTGTTCAGACTGTCAAGGAGGGGAGGGGTGAAGAGTGGGTGGAAGATGATGTGGAGGATGATGAGGTCCTAGACCCCACCCCATGGAATCAAGGTCATGCGAGTGACGTGTGCAGTTTGGAGGAAGAGGTGGTGGTCACACGGCGCCAGATGCACAGCAAAAGAGGGAACAGGGTACAAAAGCAGAGTGGCCATCCTCTAGACAGTACGCCTGCTACTGCCCACCGCACCCAGGGACTCAGCATACCAAAGCCAGCTACAAGAAGTTCCCTGGCGTGGCAGTTCTTCAGACAATGTGTTGACGACAAGAGGCGAGTAGTTTGCACGCTGTGCAATTGGAGCCTGAAGCGAGGCATAAGTGTTCTAAACCTGAGCACCACCTGCATGACCAGACATCTAAATGCAAAACACGAGCTGCAGTGGAGTACACACCTCAAAAACCATGAAAGATCTCATGATCCTCCTGCTCCCTCTTCTGCTGCAGTCTCGGCCTCTTCCTCCCCCTCTGGAGTGACAGTGGCTCTTTCGACCCCGCAAACAGAGGATGTGGCAGCAACACCACCACCTCCACTACCGTCACAGTCACCAAGCATCTCCACGCTGTCCCATGGAAGCGTTTAGCTGCCCATCCCCCAAACACTAGAGAGAAAGAGGAAGTATCCCTTACCCACCAGTGATCTCTGGCCCTGAATGCCAGCATTTCAAAATTCCTGGCCTTTGAAATGCTGACATTCCATCTGGTGGAGACAGAGACTTTTAAAAACCTTATGGTGGTGGCTGTCCCACAGTATGTGGTTTCCAGCCGCCACTACTTTTCCAGGCAAGCCATCCCTGGCCTGCACAACCAAGTGGTATAAAAAATCACGTGTGCACTGCGCAACACCATCTGTGGCAAGGTCCACATAACCACTGATATGTGGACCAGTAAGCGGCAAGTGTATTGTCCGAACGTGTGTTTGGCACAGCAGGGGGGTGATCACAGACAAGCGCAGCTGCCTGTCCAGATCCAACGTGAACAAGCTCACGCTCATTAAAATGAACCAGGCATGGATCCCACAGGACTTGGCTGTACCTTGTGCTGAATAGACAAGTATACCGGCCGCACTCCCAACATTGTTATACTTAAGCGCACTTTCTCTTTGTGTTCTCTATTCCAGTTCCCAACGTTCTGGGGCATTCCCAAATTTATAAAAATAAATAAATAAAGGGAAAAAAAAACTAAAACAGTCCTGGCTATTTCCTCCTCCTCCACCAGTGCTTCCACTTACACTGCCACGTCTACCGCCTCCTCAACCTCCTACTCCACTTTGACCTCCGGCTCCTAGTTCAAGATTATTTAAAAATATATATATATATATTCTATGTTATTTTAAGCAATTTCCTATCCACATTTGTTTGCAGGGCAATTGTCCTGCTCTTACCCCCATTTTGCTTCCTTTTGCAGCCCTCTATCCCTAACTATGACTATTTTACAGCCATTTTAGTGTACCAAAGTTCGGGTGCCCATTGACTTCAATGGGGTTTGAGTTCGAGTTTGGGTCAAGTTCGGGTCCCGAACCCGAACTTTGACTCGAAGTTCGGCCGAACCCGGCGAATCAGAACATTCACGGGTCCTCTCATCCCTAGTCATTACAGATGGATCCGGATAATTTCACCCTGGTGATTCAGGCTTGTGTACTTTTACACAATTTCCTCAGGATTCATGATTTATGGATGAGCGAAGTTTTGAAAAATTTGATTCAGACAATTTGTTAAACTTTGTCAAGAAATTCAATGTGTTCTGAATTAATTTGTCATAAATCATGATAAATCTGGCATACCCAGGCCCCCCTGCCTATTCATATTCATCCCACTTGGTGGCCCAATCTCAGTGTGAAGGCTTGGAATAGCAGGGAGAGTGCAAGGGGAGTGTATCTCCGTGTACACCCATATTTCTACTTAATCCATTCGGTAGGTTCTGTGGCTTTAGTATTACAGGCAATTGTAATTTATTGCCGTCTGCATCACTGTGCAGGGCACCAAGATTCATAGCTAATCCCTTCTATTAGCTGTAGAGTTAGGGTACATTCACACAACAGTATAAATGGAACCACGTCTGTTCCGCAATTTTTAAATGGGGACAGCACACCGTGCTCATTCATGCCACTGCTATGACCTGCCTCCGCTCACATTCTGTATGTCTGCTGCTGCAGCAACCTCGATCATGTCACTGACGCCATCATGCCACTGCTTTAACCTGCCTACCATCATCTTTTGTAAGGTTGTTGCTGCCTCCATCATAAAAAAAAGAGAACAACTTTTTCAAAAATTCGGTGAACCGGACCTAAAACAAATCTTGACAGGTCTCTATTTTCTCTATTTAATTTTTGAAGTCACTCGATATATTCTATTTTCTGTTCTGGCTCTTAACTTTAGTCTCGGCTTTTAGCACAACAAACAGTCTCAAATGATTTTCACAGATAAGGAAGGGGATGAGTGACTCATTTAGTGCATCAAACATTACACTGATGAGTACAATGCTCTTCTGTGGACATCTTTATCTAGGTCGATGAATACAACAATAGAGTTGTCCTACTGCTATCCTAATTCTACTAATCTACTTTCTAATAACAAATAACATATTTCCCTTACACCAGTAGTGAAATAACCCTGAGAAGCCTTTCGATATAGGAGTTTTATCTCTTTGTGCTGACTGCTAGAGGAGGATAATATTTTTATTTAATTTTCAATGGCATAACACTGCCAAAATGAAAAAGAGAAAGCCAAAAATCTAAAAAGAAAATTAGTTTTCTATGATAATTAAAGATGAACAAATTTCTTCAAATTAATTTGATTCGGCCAAATCCGTTGGGCAATTCGATTCAGGTCCGAATAAATTTAAACCCCAAACGGAAGTGCTCCAAATGTCCTGAAAAGTAGTACATGACATTCTGAGGTCTGCTAGGACTATATGCAACTCATTTCAAGTTCTTGGACACCAAACCAGCATTAATAATCTTAAAGTGACAGCAAAATATATGGTTATGGGTAAACATTTGGCTGGTGGTATCAAACAGCCTCATTGAAAACAAACTGCACTGTAGTCCTAAAAATGTAACACACCACTTGGATTCATGTGATCCTCCTTCTTTATCTTTCCTGTCTTCGGATCTGAAAAATGGCTAATGCCATTTTGAGAAATTCACCTGAATTGATTTGCTCGAAAATTAAAATGGGAAGGGAAGGGTATAGAATCGATTGGCTCATTTCTAAGGCTAAATTCACATGAATGTATTTTGTTTCTATGTCCTTTGAGTTTTTGCGGATAGGATGCAGACCCATTCATTTCAACGGGTCCACAAAAATGCGGACAGCACACCGTGTGCCATCCGCATCCGTATGTCCGTTCCATAGCCCCGCAAAAACATAGACCATGTCCTATTCCTGTCCGTTTTGCAGAAAAGAATAGGCATTGTGACAATGGATCCACAAAAAACGGAAGCCATATGGACGTCATCCGTTTTTCTGCAGATCCACAATTTGCGTACCGCAAAAACATATACTGGTTGTGTGAATGTAGCATAATACTGAGTGTTAATAATGCAACTTTCTGACAACATTATCCATTTAAAGTTCAAGGCTGCACCTGAAAACATGGTAGAAGTTTTAAGAATTAAACGTAAATGTGTTTGTTCCCTCCTGCACTTATTACTAGTTTCTTAACAAGTTTACTTCTTCTTCTTCTTTGTTTCTTTTACTTCTTGTTTAGATCCTTCGAGATTTGATCCCTCGGCTCAGGAAAATGTACAAGTACTGTCGTCTTGTGTGTGAAAAAGAAGCACTTGCCCCCCGTGTTACTTCAGGTATGACTCTTGCCGTCTTATATTATTAGGATTGTTTTACTTTACAATTTATTTTACTTATTCCTATATAATATTACATAATCGTATTGCCTGCACCTGCTGTAGGTTAGATAATTTGCTCATATATTTCCGAACTGCAGATTAGCTCCATTAAATAGCCAGCCCCAAATTCAGCGCTGAAAATCATATTCAGTGTACGTTCACTTTGCAAAATGTGCAACATATTTTGGACTTGTATTACGTGCCTAAACACATTTCTATCATGAATGAAAGCAGCTTCCTATTGTTTGCTTGCAAACATTCATGGTATCTTCAGATGGAGGATTTTGGGCACGGGTTGCAGCAGGGATTCAGTGCCAAAAACTGTGGCAAATCTGTGCTGAAATTTCCTCCCTTTGGATTCAAGGGGAGGTTGCACCGCAGTTGATGTAGCTGAGGGTTTTCGCCAGCCACTTTGCAAGACTGTGGCAAAAATAGACAGGTCCGTTATTGACATGGTTACTGCACAGACCCCTTCGCTAAGCCACAGCAGGAGCCTGCTCATGATATAGCTTAGCTCCTTTTAATCGAGTTAAACCTATAGTGGGTCCTTATAAAATCCCACAGCAGAGCCCACAACACAGAGTGCGAGATTTTGCATATGAGGGATTGGACTAGCTTATTTTCTGCTTTCAAAGCCAAAGTGTTTTGGTTGTTTCTTTTTTTAAACTCCGCATTCCAAGCACCATAACTTTTTTTTTCTGCATGAGGTTTTTTTTTTTTATAATTTTGGGGTACATTTTCCTTCTTTTACGGTGGGGGGGGTGTGTAAGAGACAAATGTGCACTATTCTTCTTTTGTTTTTGTTTTATTAGCTATAAATATCAGTTTTGCACAATAGAATTTTGTTTTATGGGGAATAAATCATTTTGGTGTAACCAGAGCCATAATGTTTTTGCTTTTCTGTTAAAAAATAAGAACTTTGTGCCATTTTGGGGTGTATATAAATTATTGATAAACTGTGGGACTGTCCATACTTTATTGGAAAACCATTAAAAGCACTATAAACCAGATATATACTAGGTCAGTGGCATACATGAGAAGTAAGGGCCCAATAGCAAGGATCAAACTAGGCCCTCCACACAGGACAGAAGGGTTTCTGTCTAAACCCTTTTCAATGACCCTTGGGCCATTTTTCCTCTGCCTCATTTGTTAAAAATTGTTCCGTTAGAGGGTAGAGTCCTGACCAAGTTTTCACCTCCAGTAGAAGACTAGATAATCCCAACTAAGACTGGGCCCCCATTTGCTCTGGTAGTTACCCCCTGCACTAGGTCCATCTCTCTAACCCTCCAATTGGTTTTATTGAGCTTCTGCCACTGCCACTTATCCAGACACTCCTTTCCAGCCTTGTTGGTTAGAGCAGCCAGGCTTTTAATACTTTTACATTACTGAACCCTTCTCCCCAACAATCAAAAGGTAGCTGTGGCCAGCGTTCAACAGATCTATCACTTGGAAGAACTATTTAGTTGGGAATTGGTCCCATAACAAATTCTTACCTCTGTGGGGTCCCTGGACTACATGGTCCGTGTCTGATTTGTCCAGCTCACTACCTGAGATTTCTAATATTTCCCAGTCTACTTCGTGATGTTCTAAAACTTGATATGATAATACTACCACGGACCTATTGCATATCACTTAAAGGGGTGGTCTCACTTCAGCAAATATAATTTATCATGTGGACAAAGTTAATACAAACCACTTACTAATGTATTGTGATTCTCCATATTGCCCTCTTTGCTGTCTTGATTCATTTTTCCATCACATTATACATTGCTCATATACATTGCTGATGGTTACGACCACCCTGCAATCCATCAGTGGTGGTCGTGCTTGCACACTTTAGGAAAAAATACTAGCCTATGTGCGCTCCCATGGTCCTTTCCACCAAAGAAGCCAGCACTTTTTCCTAAAGTGTCCCACCATGGTTACTGCAGATAGATTATAGGGTGGTCATAACAATGGAAACGAGCAGTGTAAAAAGTGATGGAAAAATGAATACAGCCAGCAAAGGAAGCAATCACAATACAATTGTAAAAGCCTTGTATTAACTTTGTCTACATGATAAATGCCATTTGCTGGAGTGAGACAACCCCTTTAAGGGTTCTTTAGGGATCAAAGCTCCATATTTGTGATATAGTGCTTAAAATTTCAGCCACTCTGCAATCCAGCAGCAGTGGTTGTGCTTGTACACAATAGGAAAAACGACGGCCTCTCTGGTGGCCGGGACCGTGGGAGCGGGCATAGGCCAGTGTTTTTTTTCTACACTGTAAATGCACAACCACCCCTGAGGTCTCTTATTAAACAAGTAAGGACTGCATTGTTTAGCCTTTCTGTTTTGTTAATGGCTGCATGGCTATTAACAATGTGTGACTGCGTAGAACAAATAATTCTACTAATTATGCCATCCACCCTTAGGCCCCATGCCCCCGACCAGCCACAATGAGAAACCCACTGGGAATTTTACTTGTAGTACTTGTCAGGGGCATGGAGACTAAGTGGGGGACTGGGAATAGAACTCCATTTGTGACCCCTGAAGTAATAGTACATATGCAGAGTGCAAATGGTATATGGGGAGGCATCATCCACCGTTCCATATGTGGTTGGGGCATGGTTCTATAAAAGGTGTGCTTCCACAGGTTAAAGGGTGCAATACTTGGATTGCCCTGGGTGCTAGGAACATATGCCATTCCACTAATGCAGTAATGCTCATTTTGTTAACCCATTCTGCCATTAACAGAGAAAAAATGAAAAATCAATGAGTGAGTCAAACTGGGTTATCTATGAAAATTTATTTTTGGGCAATCTGACTAATAGTTCAGCCTGACATATGCAATGATATGGTCTGACTATTGGCAGGGGCGTAACTACCATAGTGGCAGACCATGCGACTGCTATGGGGCTCAGGGTAAGAGGGAGCCCAGTTGGGTTCATCTCCTCTTCTACTGGGGGTGAAAACTTGGTCAGGACTCTACCCTCTAAAAGAACAACCTTTAGCAAATGAGGCAGTGGAAAAAATGGGCCAAGGGTTTGATCCTTACTATGCAGACCTTACTTCTCTATGTATGCCACTGACTATTGGTACACTAATTTTCTCCTTCAAAGCTGTAAGCTATAGATTTGAGTTAAATGAGGTAGACTAATTACTAGACTTATACGTAGGATTGTCAGCCAACACCTCCATAGAAACCAGCCTGCCCAAGATTTTAGCTCAAGGCCAAAAAGCAGTAACAAAGCTGTGCCAGATAAGCTCAGTTCCTACCTTTATATTCATTAATACATAAAGGTGAGATGATGTCTGTGTGTATGCTCTTATAGGACAGAAAACCAAGTCCATCTATGGGTTTCACAAACTGGACTACGATAGAAGGCTTTAGACTTAAAGGACTCTCAGGCAATACCGAACTACAAGTTTTAAGCTTTGTTATAATTCTTTTCATATACCTCTTCTCTCTTATTGGAAATCTCACCATTCTACTACTGGTTTGTTTTGATCTACACCTGCACACTCCCATGTACTTCTTCCTGTCCAACTTGTCCATCATAGACATATCCAGCTCTACTACAACGCTACACATGATTTTTGTTATCTTCACAACACAAAACCATGTAATTTCTACCTGGGCCTGTATGGCCCACTTGTATATTTTCTGTTCATTAACCAGTAATGAGCTATCAATTCTGGCCTCCATGAGCATTGATCGTTACGTAGCCGTCTGTAGGCCTTTACATTATCACAATATCATGAATTGGAAAGTCTGTGGTCTGCTGGCCTCAGTCAGCTGGGGTTTTGGGTTCATAGAGATGGTTCCTACAGTTTTGTTCAGTGCATGGTTCACTTGTTACATTTCGAAAGAAGTCGATCATTATTTTTGCGATGTTTTGCCCATTAGGGACATCACCTGCAGTGACACTTCAGTTTTGGACCTTTATATTCTAATTCTTGGAAATGTGAACATATTTATTTTACTTTTCCTGACTATAACTTCCTATATTTTTATTATTACAAGCATTTTAAGGATAAGCTCCAGAGCTGGGAGACGTAAAGCTTTCTATACGTGTTCATCACACATCACAGTGGTTGTAATTTTCTATTCTTCTATTGTTTTACAGTACATAGTAACAGTTTCGGGAACAACATGGGTTCCAACAAAATCTTCTCTCTGTTTAACACGGCCATTTCTCCATGATAAACCCACTGATCTACAGCTTGAAAAATAAAGATGTTAAATCAGCCCTACAACGAAAACTTAAATTATTAAAATTGTTGTGACCTTTTCAATTACTATGGTCAAAACTGAAATGCAAAGGTTGGAGCAGTGACTTTTGTAAAATAAAGGATTATATGTTGATTTAAGTGGGACCAATGATCATATCATGAGTCATGTCATGACCTCTTGTTTTGATGACACATCTACATAAATTTCATTCTCTTGAAAATATCTCTTGTCGGGGTTTGTTGAAATATTTAAGTGATCCATGGGTTTCACAATTACAATAGAACCCAAAGAAGAAGAACATACTGTATGCCCATAACAACTTCTCATATCTAGGAACAGTAGAAGACAAAAAACCTGGCACACTTTGAAATTTTTTTACAAAATTTACATTTTTTGAAAATGTGATCATTTACATTTTGATCAACCTACAAACAAAGTGTGTGTCTAACCCAAGCACAATGATACACCAGTATATAGTGTGATAAAATACATATAATTGCACATATTAATGGAAATGCGCTTAATCCAGTGGGGTACATTGAGAGATGAGCACCGGGGGGAGAGGGCACAAGTATCAACGCGAAACGCGTTGGGAAGGTGAGGTGACACTGGGGTAAGAGGGCTTTACTGTTCGGTGGTGTTTATGATTTACTGTAATAGCTGATCCTTTTCTGGTATCTGACATTGTTATTATATAATGATTGTAGGCCACTGTGACTCGATCTCTGTACCACTATGGTCCTTATAGTATTGCGGTGTACTCTTTTACCCTTGAATTGATAGCAGAGATACCACATAGGCATTTTCTTTTTACGACTATATGTGTGTTCACCGTGACTGGATACCGCCTACCTCCAGGTGCGTCCGATCTGTGTGCACACACATATCTTTTGAATAATGTAATGTGTTGATACTTGTGCCCCCTCCCCCCGGTGCTTATCTCTCAATGTACCCCACTGGATTAAGTGCATTTCCATTAATATGTATATGTATTTTAATGGTATCGTAATAAAAATGTTAAAGGTATCTTAATAAAAATTGGTTTATCACACCATATACTGGTGTATCATTGGGCTTGGGTTAGACACACACTTTGTTTGTAGGTTGATTAACATTCATGTGTGGTCCCATTAGGTCGCTTAATTGAATTTATTTTTCATTTAAATTTTTATACAATCAATATAGAGTTATAGCGGAAAGACTGTCTGAAGATAATAAGATACAAAAGAAAACATACATATAACTTTAAATCTAAAGAAAAAACATTTTCCAACAATTTCACATTGTGTGGCAGGTATTTTACATTTGATTGCTTTCTATAGCTCATATTCTGTAGCTGAGATGTCAGCTTTACTGTATAGACTGGACAGAATAAACAGAGACACCTCAATATCGTGGATGAGCAAGCTGTACAGTACTGCTGTATGCCTAGATAAGGCAGTACAGTGACACCATATATGTGATGTGTCATAATAAAGGTAGTGGCCTGGGGCTTATAGCCATTCAAAGTACAAAAATACTTGATTCACATTGCGGTTTTGTCCTGCTTTTGCAACAAATGAATAAATATGATAAGTACAGTGATAGCTGAAAACACAAATGTATGCAAGACCTATTACTGTAGCAGGACCTGCGCAGATATAGTTAAATTGTTTGGCCCTTCAGAGTTGCAAAACTCAGCAGAAAAGGAGTGGGTCAGAGTGTAAGTAGCTGAATGTGTCTAGGTTCAGTAAGGAAATCAATCAATGTTTTTCGAAGTTTTGCCCGTCTGGGACATTACATGCAGTGACACATCACTTTTGGACATTAACTTTCAAATTTCTTTCGGGGTTTCCACAAAATCTTCGCTCTGTTTAACAAGTCAATTTTCCCTATGATAAACCCACTGATCTACAGCTTGAAAAACAAAGTTGTGAAATTAGCCATAAAACAAAAATTTTAATTGTGCGGAATAAAATAACATTTTTGAAACCTTTTGTACTTTTTGAATACTATGGTCAAAGCTGAGGCACAGTGGAGGAATGTTCTACCAAATTATCTTGTAAAATAAAGGATTGCTGGAATTAAATGAGAAATCTGTTAACAAGCAGGACATTTTTGCGTCAATACTGCCATTTTTATACCAGTGAAATTAAATACAAATTACATGGAAGATAATAAATATTACCGCTTTTCCTGCGTAGTATTTTTGGCTGAATGGGGCAATAATGGCGCTACAAGATTGCAGAGTGTATCTTTTTTTAACCTACATTTTTAAATGCAAATATCACAGTAGTCACAAATCTCACTAGCGCCAATGCTTCAATATTCCCAAAGTAAATTGTCAATAGCAGTCTCTCTTCGAGTTACAGAAAACACGCAAGCAATTTAGCTATAACCGTTCCATAATTTGCGCAACTTTGTACCAAATCTGTGGCTTTTCATTTAGGCAAATCGTGACTTTTCATTAGGCCTCATAATAAACTGTGTGTGGGAAGGGTTTAAAATTAAAGACCCAGGCTTTGTTCCCCCAGAACCAGAATGTAGGTAGTAGCAGCAGCAGCCGTCCAGGCAGTAGTAGTAGTGGTAGGCCACAGTTCACTATGACCTTCATCTTTTCTCCTGTTTTAAGTGTAGAAAAATGTCTTACTTTAAGCCAGTAAGAAAGCTGCCTTACATTTAGACTGGTGCTGGATACGCGAAGTTATGTAGAGGCCAGATCCACCGCCAGCTATAGGCATTATTTAGACCGGCATCTAGAACCGGCGTTAAAATAGCCCCCATAGTTTTTATGGACTCGAGGTGTGGGATTGATTTGTGTCACTGCATAGTCTAACATGGGCAGCACTGATTGGATAGGGAACACATCCCCAACTGGTAGCACCCGCATGAACCTTTATTGTAGACTGCTGGCAATTCAATCATAAATATCTTCAAGGAATAATAAAGGAATGACACAACATAGAGTCATAAGAATGGATGCTCCAGAATTGTTATTAAATGGGGATTGCAATTAGTTACTAAAACAAACAAGTCGGTGGAGGGTGATAGTCCTTAATAAAGGAATACTTCCATCAAAACATATTCACATATTACCTACCTATATGTGAATATTCTATGTCATTTCTTTTTATAACAAAAAAAGGTGGATAATTATCT
This sequence comes from Bufotes viridis, assembly GCA_033119425.1. Lineage (NCBI taxonomy): Eukaryota > Metazoa > Chordata > Amphibia > Anura > Bufonidae > Bufotes > Bufotes viridis. The sequence continues at coordinate 20,070,865 of CM065597.1, read as the reverse complement.
GGTTATAATTTGTTGAAGTCACTCCATGGTGCAATGTGTGACGTGAACGCATAGCACCGGCACTGCACTTAACCCATTCATTTCAATTGGTCTGTGTACATATACATGAGCGTTTTTTTTCAAGCATCAGTTCTGCGTTGCCTGAAAATCACAGCATGTTCTATATTCTACTTTTTTTCACGCATAGAAATGAATGGGGCTGCATGAATAACGCATCGGATACGGATGCAATGCATTGCGTTTCATTTTTTAACACATGTTACTTAGCAACAGTTGAAGGTAGATTCCACATGAAATGAGCATTTTCTGTGTCTGGCTCCTGCTACCTGTGCAGAGCTGCTTTATTGGACATATTGCTGACCTTGCTGAGCCACAGCCAAGATGCCAAGCCAACCCACCAAGCCTTTGGATGTGGAGAAGCTAATAGTGATGGTCCAGGAGAGAATTTGAGACACCAGGTCGGGGGACTATCATGACAGATTCAAAAAGAATACCGCCTGGGTGGAAGTAACACAGGAGGTGTTTTCAAGGGTGTGGTCAAAAACCCTGAACAAAAGCACATGAGTTTAGGTAAGTGCACTGTCCATATACAGTTGTGTTCAAAATTATTCAACCCCCACTGAAATTGAGTGTTTTGGCCAGTTTGACATTGATTTTGATCATTTCGGTCATCTTGTGTACAATTAAATCAAAGAAGCACTTGTAAGTCAAACAAATATAACATAACATTTATAATGAAATAACCACAAATGTCTTTTCTGTGCTCACATCATTATCAGTTTTATTCAACCTCCAAGTGACATTCAATCTTAGTACTTAGTACAACATCCTTTTCCAGTTATAACAGCTTTTAAACGTGAAGCATAGCTTGACACAAGTGTCTTGCAGCGATCTACGGGTATCTTCGCCCATTCTTCATGGGCAAAAGCCTTCAGTTCAGTCACATTCTTAGGCTTGCGCGCTGCAACTGCTTTCTTTAAGTCCCACCAGAGGTTCTCAATCGGATTTAAGTCTGGTGACTGCGATGGCCACTTCAAAATGTTCCAGCCTTTAATCTGTAACCATGCTCTAGTGGACTTGGAGGTATGCTTAGGATCATTGTCCTGTTGAAAGGTCCAATGTCTCCCAAGCCTCAGGTTTGTGATGGACTGCATCACATTTTATCCAATATCTCCTGGTACTGAAGAGAATTCATGGTACCTTGCACACGCTGAAGCTTCCCTGTACCTGTAGAAGCAAAACAGCCCCAAAGCATGATTGACCCCCGCCATGCTTCACAGTAGGCAAGGTGTTCTTTTCTTCATAAGCCTTGTTCTTCTTCCTCCAAACATAGCGTTGATCCATGGGCCCAAAGAGTTCTAATTTTGTTTCATCAGTCCACAGAACACTATCCCAAAACTTTTGTGGTTTGTCCACATGACTTTTGGCATACTGCAGTCGACTCTTCTTATTCTTTGGAGACAGCAAGGGGTGCGCCTGGGAGTTCTGGCATGGAGGCCTTCATTACGCAGTGTGCGCCTTATTGTCTGAGCTGAAACTTCAGTACCCGCATCTGACAAATCTTTTTTCAGTTCCTCAGCAGTCACACGGGGACTTTTCTCCACTTTGCGCTTCAATTAGCGCACAGCAGTCGAAGTCAGCATCTTCTTTCTGCCACGACCAGGTAGCGTTTCAACAGTGCCCTTTGCCTTGAATTTGCGAATGATGCTTCCTATGATGTCTCTTGGTAGGTTTAACATCTTTGCAATCTTCTTATAGCCATTGCCCTTCCTGTGAAGAGAAATCCCCTCTTCTCTTGTCTTCCTGGACCATTCTCTTGACTTCACCATGTCTGTAAACACACCAGTAAATGTCTAGAAGGAGCTGAGTATCACAGTCATTTTACATCTGCCTAATTGGTGCTTATTATGCTTGATTGCTGCTCCTTGTCATCCACAGGTGTTTTCAATACCTGATCGAAAACTCTTGAATGAACCTCTGTTCTTAAGAGTGGTCGTCTTTAAGGGGTTGAATAATTGTGTCCATGAAGAAATCACAAAAAAAACATTTAATACTGTATTACAAAAACAATTGATGTCATTTTAGTTGCATTTGGTTCTTTAAAAGTCCTTGTAAGATTTCATTCTGAACACAATTACAAATGTACACTAAATTCCCTAAAACCCTTTACAGCATTGGAGGTTGAATAATTTTGAACACAACTGTAGGTATATTTACATGTGTAATATTCACCAGGACGTTATTATATTTTGTAATTATGGTGGTTATAGTGTAAGAAATGATCACTACATTGTCAGATCAGACTATTGTTTCTTATTTGCTTATTTTTCAAATAAAAAAACAAAAGACTAAAAAGTTATTGGTTTTATTTTTCTTTAACCCCTCGTCGCAATATCACATACATGTATGTGGAGGAATGTGGTGCTTTACCGCATCCTCACGTGCATGTATGTGATGCAATCGAGTGGGTGCAAGAGCTGCACCCGCCCAAGCTGCAGCACGGGCCCAGCTGTTACTGATAACCAGGTCCCTGCTGCATCCGCTGGCATTGCTGTATGCGGTGATGCCGGCAGAATAACCCTTTCACATGCCGTGGTTAGCGCTGACCGCGACATGTGCGAGGTTTACAGAGGGAGGGCTCCCTCTGACTGCATCAGCCCCCTGCGCTGCTCTGACAGGTGTCCGATGGTTGCCATGGCAGCCCTGATGCCTTACACAGGGCTGGGTCTCCTAGGCAACTGTCAGCATCTGACAGTTCAATTCAGTACAATACTGAATGTATTGTAATGAATTGAAACAGGAATCAAACCCTGAAAAGGTGAAGTCCCACAGTGGGACAAATATGAAAAGTAAAAAAGTGGGGAAAAAGGGTTTATTTTATATAAAATAAATAGAAAATTAAAGTTTCAAGTAAAAAAAGTCCCCTCACCATAAAATAGTGTTTAAAAAAAAAAAAACAGACATATCGTCCGTAACTACATGCTCTATAAAAATGTCACATAATCTACCACCTCAGGTGATCGCCATAAAAAATAAAAAATGCCACTTTTTTTCACCTTACATCATAAAAAGTATAATACCAAGCGATCAAAAAGTGATACGCACCCCAAAATCATACCAATCAAACAGTCATCTCATCTACGCAAAAAATGAGACTGTAGCTAAGAGAATCACCCCCAAAAAAAACTATAGCTCTCAGATTATGGAAACACTAAAACATGATTTTTTTGTTTAAAAATCCTCTTATTGTGTAAAACTTAAATAAATAAAAAAGTATACATATTATGTATCTCGAGCGTCCATCACGAACCTGCTGTACAAACATATGACATGACCTAACCCCTTAGGTGAACACTGTAAATAAAAATAATAATAAAAACTGTGTCAAAAAAGCAATTTTTGCCATCTTACATCACAAAAAGTGTAATACCAGGCAATTAAAAAGTCATATGCACCCTAAAATAGTACCAATCAAACCATTGTCTCATCCCGAAAAAAATTTGTCCCTACATAAGACAGTCGCCCAAAAAATAAAAAAAAAACATGGCTTTCAGAATATGGAGACACTAAAAAATTATGTAAAACTCATATTTGGTATTGTCGCGTCCGTAACAACCTGCTCTATAAAAATAGCACATAATTTAACCTGTTAGATGAAGATTGTAAAAAGCAAAAAATAAAACTGGTGCCAAAACAGCTATTTTTGTTACCTTACCTCACAAAAGTGTAATATAGAGCAACCAAAAATCATATTTACCCTAAAATAGTACCAACAAAACTGGCACCTTATCCCGTGGTTTCCAAAATGGGGTCACTTTTTTGGAGTTTCTAGGGGTGCATCAGGGGTCTTCAAATGTGACATGGCAACTTAAAATTATCCCAGTGAAATCTTCCTCCAAAAACCATACGGCGTTCCTTTCGTTCTGCGCCCTGCCAGTTGCCCGTACAGCAGTTCACGATCACATATGGAGTGTTTCTGTAAACTACAGAATCAGGGTAATAAATATTGAGTTTTGTTTGGCTGTTAGCCCTTGCTTTGTGCCTGGAAAAATGGATTAAAATGGAAAATCTGCCAAAAAAGTGAAATTCAGAAATTTCATCTACATTTTGCTTTAATTCCTTTAACAAAGTTTGCAAAATCAGTTTTGAATATCTTGAGGGTTGTAGTTTCTAAAATGGGTCCATTTAGAGGTGGTTTCTATTATGTAAGCCTCACAAAGTGACTTCAGACCTGAACTGGTCCTTAAAAATTGGGTTTTGGACATTTTCTTAAAAAATTTAAGACTTGCTTCTAAACTTCTAACCTTTCTAACATCCCAAAAAAAGAAAATGTCATTTAAAAAAGGATCCAAACATGAATAAGACATATGGGAAATGTAAAGAAATAACTATTTTAGGAGGTATCACTATCTGTTTTAAAGGCAGAGAAATTGAAATTTTGAAAATTCAGAATTTTGTCACATTTTTGGTAAATTTGGTATTTTTTTAATAAATAAAAATGAAATATTTTGACTCAATTTTACCACTGTCATGAAGTACAATATGTGATGAGAAAACAGTCTCAGAATGGCTTGATAAGTAAAAGCGTTTAAAAGTTATTACCACATAAAGTGACACATGTTAGATGCAGGGTCCTGAAGGGGTCAAAGTAATATACACTGTAATTTGATTTAAATATGGTTGTAAAGATGACTTGGTGTATTGTAATAATGAGGGATTAGTTTATATTTCACACACATTTCAACTTACATTCTGCATGCGAAATATGTAAGCTCGCAACCCACGTCAAGGGTCCTCATCTTTTTGCGAGTCCCCTAACTAAAAAAAAAGCAAAAACACTAACAAAAATAATTATCCATTCAGGATACATACACTGTGTGCGTTTTGAAATGTCAGCCTTATACAAATCACGCATCTGTGAGGTGACTTGTTGAATCAGACATCCTCTACTTACAGTTTACGCATCAGACACCCAGGAGTTAATCAAGTAGTCTTTTAATCCAGAGATTGTATTACAAGATATGCAGGGAATTGAGATGGTAAAAGAATTATGCCACTAATATTCTCCTTGATAAGAACATGAGATACACAGATTCACCTCAGATTTTCCTCAGAATCTCCTCAGAATTAGAGCACACAAAACAGCAATGCATGACAGGGTAAATAGGAAGTGGCTAGACTGAACCAACTAGAAGCAGAAACAGAGGGGGGAGGAGAAGAGAGGAGCATACCAATACACAATTCAAGATACTGAAACAGAACACTCCCCATCTGGTATCGGTAGATACCACTATGTATATGCATACAATAGAATTGTATAAATAACAATGAATAATGTCCATAAACCTGAAAAGGAAACATGCAATGAACATTTATTCAAACCAAAAAAGGATATATCTTCAGTTCAGACCATAGAGCTGGTACTGGAAACAATCCTAGAAGATGATGAGCATCTCTGGTAGAAGGAATCTCAACATGGAAGTTCTTTCCATCCGAACTGGAAACAACTTTAGTAATAAGTCCAGTAGGCCAATCGAGACCATTAACTTGTTTGTCTCTTGAAAGAACAAATCTCCTTCCTTTATATTGGGCCTTGGTTCTAACCACCTTCTGCATTCTTGCTAGAGGTAGAGGTACTTTCTTATCCACATTTTCCAGAACTGACTGGTGAGATGTTTTACCTGCTTCCACCGAAACTTATAAAGGTTGTGCTCTTTGAAAACGCCAGATGGCACAGGAATACTTCCTATATTTTTTAGTTTATTCTTCAGTGATCTTTTATGCACCCCAGATGTGGATTTCTTCTTTTTTACTACAGGAGGTTGTCTGTTGCTTTCATTAGAAGCTGAGCGAGACTTGGTTCTCATTGATCTTACTAAAGATTTAGAATGTTCTCTGTCTGTGTCACCAATTTAGAGCGATAGCGCTTATTTTGACCTGTTTCTGCTGCAAGTGGGTCAAAGATGTCTGGGCTTGAAAATGCAGCAGTTCTCAGAAGAAGTCACCATAGTGGTCTGGCTCATAGAAGAAAAAGAAAGTAAATGTTTTCAATCAGATCCGCAGCTGTCATCTCTCCTGACATATTTGCAGTTGTAAATTTTTGCATTAATAAAAAGTATCTATATAGACCAGGTCTAATTTAAAACTGGGTGTTACGATGTCCCTTGTCAAGAGGATGTGCCAGTACACAAGTGTTATACTGCTAGCATTGATCCAACACTGTCAGTGTGTAAGGACATACTGTATGGGGTCATTTATTAAGACCGACATTTTAGATACCAGTCTTAATAGCCCTTGTGCTGGTGCATGAGGCATCTAAGTTATGTAGAGGCGCCAGTCTCTACATAACTTAAGCACATCCTCCGCCGGCCTCAATCTATGCCAGCTCCCATGCTAGCATACAATTAGATAATTTAATGCGCCTAAAACAGGTGTAGAAAATAATAAATGAGACGGGCCAGCCAAAAATTGGCATATATCTAATAATAAATGACAGACAAGGTTAATGGGAACAACCAGTTGTCAATGCTAGCACAGAAAGGTTATGTGAATATAGACATGGTATGGTATGTCAAGGCTGAAATTGAAGAAGACAGGCCTCAATTTTGGGGAACAGTTCAGGGCCTACTGTCTACCTAATCTGCCAATGCATCCACTATAGACATAAATAAGGGTCTGTATAAAGATTCCCTAATCCTTCAGGAAGGGGCTGTACTGCTAGAGACTGTATTAATCTACGTCTTTGCCAATTGATTTCCATTCATTTCAGCTGCCATAAACAATGTAAACCCTGCTGTAAAGTCTATAGAGACCATATTGGAAGGAAGTGGGTGTTCAATATGGCCGTCTCACAGAGGCACTCATTATTTCTTTTACAGATTTACATGAAATTCATGAAATTAAAATTACATACATAGACAGTCCATCACTGTCATGAGTCGGTGAGTTTGCTGTCTGCTGGCCTTAGCCAGCTGGGGTATTGGGTTTATGGAGACCGTTCCAACCCTTTTGCTCATTTTGAGGTTGACCTGTTATACAGTATTTCTATGAAAATTGATCATTATGTATGTGATGTTCTGCCCATCCGAGACATGCAGTGATTCTTCACTTTTGGACCTTTGCTTTCTAATTTTTGGCATTTTGATCACATTGATTTCACTTTACCTATCTATAATTCCCTAAAATTTTATTATAAAGATGTCAAATCAACCATGAAACAAAAACTTGAAGCAGACAAGTTTTCAAAAAAAAAGTTTTCATAATGGCTATGTGGCTGTGCTTCACTGTACAATCATAACTGTGAAGGAACCAGTAATTTTTGGGCTTTCCTGAAGTCTTTCTCAGCCATAGTATTCCCTGTTGCAGCTGTAGAGCTAGGTGCATTTCTCTCAGAAGCAGGGATTCTATCTCTTCTGTGAAATCCACCAGCACTCTACTGCCATGATGGAACTTTCCAATGAGAATGTAAAAAGCGTTGAGATAAGCTAGGCTGCACTACCCAATTCATGATATTAGAATAGGGGTGCACAACGTTTTCTGGTGGGGGGCCAGGTTGTGCACCCCTGTATTAGAACAATGTTTCATAAGGCAGTTCCACTTTGTCTAAATAGTCATGAGACATTCTTTTTATGAGTCAGCAAAAAGCAGCTTCTCTCTGGCAGGGCCAAGTCTATTAATTTCAATGGAAGACAAGCTTCTGAATGTGGACCCACAAGAATGTTTTGATTCATCTTGATACCAATGAAATGCCTACGATTATACTCACAAACATACGGGTATACAAAATTTAGAGCTCATCAACATTAATAACCACAAGGAGTTCATACATGTCCAACTCAACTTTTGTCCTTTTTTTGTCTTCCTCTGGAGTTCAGAAACCTGGAAAGGCTTATATTCATCCAACATATTAAGTTATTATAAGTTCACATAATTAAAGTATATACATTTTGAATATGTTCCTCTAGCAGTAAAAAGATACATAAGACTCCTTTAATAAGTGGACTTCTTGATAAACACACCTACCCTTCTACACAAGCCGATGCAAAGTGAATGGGGAGGTAGAATCGCTACCGCAGTACATCCTCCCTCAGTCAGTTCTGTTGATTATTGGCGGTACATCCATGATTACACAGGAAGATCCTGAAGAAATATGCCAATTAGCCGCCAAACAAGTGTCTGCGTGTTGATCAGCTGATTGTTTGCACAATTATACAGACCAATTAATGGGGACAAGCTTTTATTCCTATAAAAGTTTGCTCCTGATAATTGGCCTGAATATCATTCAGTCTAATAGGGTCTTAAACTTTTTAATTTATATTGGAGGACCTTGGGACAAGATCCTAGTCTCTGCTGCACCTGGCATTAAAAATAGTGAACTCACATTACCTGTTTTTCTATCGTTAATGTCTTGTTCAGATCCCTCAAGATTTGATCCCACAGCTCAGGAAAATGTATAAGAGCTGTTGTCTTGAGTATCTCAGAGAAGCTCCTTCTTCCATGTTACACCAGGATGTGACTCTTATACATTGTCTTATATTATAATTATTGTTTTACTTTGTAATTTCTATTGTAAATGATCACATCTTATTGTCCTGTATAATACGTCTATTTATTACAGTCTCTGCATAAAGTAGCTGGACCTGGATTGTTTCTATGAATGACAAATTTAACCTCTTGACTCTGTGGCCAACTTTGGCCTTCACGAAGCTACGTCTGGTTTTTCATACCAGCCTTCAAAATTCCATACGATTTGTATACCTACTTAGAAGCAAGGCAATCTCCCTAAAAGGTCATCTCCACTAATTTTTAGCTCACGCTGGGTCAACCCCTACTCAGCTCTGGTACATTCAAACACAGAAGTTTCACTTTTTTTTTATTCCTAACACATAAGGCTGTACATTTAGCTTGCTCCATACATGGCTGGTGCTGGCTATATAACACAGCAGGCACCTGCCAGCAGTGACTGGGATCAGAGATGATGTCGATCTTGCTCATTTAACCCCTCAGATGTTTTTGTCAATAGTGACTGCGGCATCTGTGGGGTTAGACAGAGGGGGAGTGCTATCTCTGTCCTCTGACTGGAGCTCCTTCTAAAAAATTGTGGGGCTCCGATCAGTTGCCATGACTGCCTGGGCTTTTGAAGGTTTCCAGGACTGTCATGGCTAGATGCCTAAAAAGCCGTGCTTGTCAGATGTCACAGATGTCAGATGTCCGTGTAGGCTAGCTCTTGCGTACTGGCTGCAGGCCAAAACCTGTGTATGCTAGTTGCTTGGGGCTGCGTGCTGGCTGCGGTGGTTTGTGCGAACTCTTGTCTGTATCATTTTTTCAGTGCTTCTGGTTACTCCTGGTTCTGATGGGGTTACATTCCCTTGGTCTGTTCCTGTATGTGGCTTATCAGATGCCCTCATTATGCAGCTATATCTATCTGTGAGCTATGGGGCTTGGTGTCAGTCTTTCTCGCGTCTTGCTGGGTGTAGCACCTTGCTGCTCACGCAGGAGGCCAGTCTATCCTCTGCCTTGCTGGGTGGAGCCCCTTGCTGCTGACCCAGGGGTTTTGCCATCTGCCCTTCTGTGTGGTGTCGCCTGGTATAGTGATGATGTTGTTGCTTTGTCTGTTCTTCTGTACCTGTCCTGTAATGATGTTGATATTGTTATCCTTGTCCATGCCTTGCCTGTTCTTCTGTACCTGTTCTCTGTGTGGGTCCACTCTGTTCCATGTTTACCCTTGCAGTGTTCTAACTGCATCTTATAACCTGGCAGTGCAAAACTGCTTTTGTTCCTGCCTGTTCTGTGTCCAGCCTGGCAGTACCTATTGCTTCTGATCTAGTCTGTTTCTTGTTTGTCCTGCCATCGTGAGAGGGCCCCTGGGTTCTCTGGAGGGAGGATCTCATGTCTGTATGCAGCTCTGTCTGTGACTGCCATGCTTCCATTCCGCTTGGGGTCCAGGCATCTTCTTCTGTGCTGGTTCCCATACGTCTTGTTGTCTGTTCCTTGTCCTGTGATTGCTTGGGTTCCAGTTCTGTAGTCTGTTCCGCTTGAATCAGCATGGTTCCTTGTAGGTAGGGGCCAAGAGTACCAGGACCTTCCTGGAGGTGCGACCAGTGAGTCCTCGACCCAGTTCATCCCTACCACCAGGGGCTCTGTAAAGAATGGGGCACGCTGGCTCTCTGACCTCTGGGTTTTGCCTCTGGTCTGCCGGTGCACTTGGTTCTGTGGTATTGCTACCACTATTGCCTAACCTGCTTTACTGTCATGTGCTTTATTACATGAGTAATAAAGTATTCTGTTGGTCCCTGGTCTAAATCTTGCCTGTGTCCTGTTTGCAAGATGTCCCGGTGGTCTGCCTTGGGCCTCCGGCACGTGACATCAGAATCTCATAGACTGCAATTTTTTCTAAAAGGAGTAAATCAAAATAAAAACTAAACAAATATACTTCAGAATAGAGACATCAAGTCTTTTTTAGCTCAAAGTGAATGCCATAATATCAAAACAAAAAACCCTCAATTGTGCTTTTTTTAAATTTCATCACTCAAATAATTTTTGCCATTTTCCTTTACAGGTTATGATAAATGGTGCAGTTAAAAAATACAACCTATCCCACAAAAAGCTCTCATATGGCTTGCAGGACCTTTTTTCACTGATGGTTGCTAGGAGATTCTGTAGGATATTCTTTAGGTTTTGTGTGTTAGGTTAGGTTAGTGTTTGCTAGCTGAGGAAGTGAGAGAAGCTACTTGTTCTCACTCTTTCGAGAACTAGCCCTTGGCCCCACAGAATCTCTGATAGATCCACAGAGATAAAACCTTCTCTACTTCACAGTACTTCCTGTGAGCGCTGCGGCCTTCTCAGTGCTTACCAAACACAGCGCCTTAAGTTGTATATCAGCTATGCTTGGTATCACGCTCAGCCCCATTCAAGTGAATGGGGCTGAACGCGATACCAAGCACAGCCGCTGTACAGTGTATGGCGCTGTCCTTGGTAAGCATGGAGAAGGCCACTGAGCACACACGAATGCCAGTGCCTTCTCAGACAGCTGATTAGATATTGGTGACCTATCTTGAGGATGAGTTATCAGTATCAAAATCTCATTAAAAAAAACGTTAAAGCGTACTTTTCAAAAAAATAATTGCATTAAGCCTGTGCTTCTTTGTACAATCATAACTGTAGGAATGGGTATTTTTTGTTTCTCTAATTTCATTTTCAGACATATTATTCCCTGTTTCAGCTGCACAGCTAGATGCATTTTACTCAGAAGCAGGTGTGTATCCCTTCTATGAAATCTACCAACATTGCACTGCTGTGATGTTCTTTCTCTAACTTCCCACTATGTTTATTTTTAGCTCCAGAGCTCACAGAACTGATAAGGAGGAGGATGACACAGGATGATCCCATAATCTTCAAAAGAAGCAGTAGAAGCAGTTATTTAATCAGGCTCAGGAACTCAGCTAGGCTTGACACGCCCCGCCACTTCCTGTGAGCCGTCTTCTGTGTCTTTGTTACTTGGGACGGATCTTGCTTGATAACAGGCAGTGGGCTGCCAATTAGCTAGAAGTAAGACCCTAATGGTCATGACTTTACAGCTTTTCAGGTTGCAGGCAATTTTTTTTCAAATTAATGGATTTAGAAATGTGCTAGTTACACCCTTCTTTATCAAATGAACTTGTGTGAAAATATTGTGACTTTAAGCATCAAGATAAGTATTGCTACATTGGTATCTCTGATCCTGACCGTTGCAGCATAAGCCCTTCTGTGCATTATCTTATCTGCTGATATGCTACTTTCTGATTCTCCATTGTAAACTGAATTGTTGTGTCAGGCCGCCTAAGGGTACGGCCACACGGTCAGGTTTCTGTATGCAGTTTTGGAAGCCAAAATCAGAAGGAAATTAAAAAAAGGGAGAAGTCTTATCTGTCCGTTATACTTTCTCTCCTTTTACTATTCATTCCTGACTTTGGCTTCCAAAACTGCATGCAGAAAAATCACCGGGTGGATGTACTCGAATTGTTTTGATTACACAAGGGACTGTCTGTTTCAATTTTTAAACTCAAGGCCAATAAGGAGTAACAAAGTTGCTCCAAATATGTAGTTGATACATAGAGGGAAACTCATACGTCTGTGCGGATACGTTTACAGGGAGGAATCCAAGTCCAAACATGAGTTCCATAAACCAGACCACGATAGAAGGCTTTTGGCTTAAAGGAGTCTCAGATGTTCCTGAACTAAAAGTTGTTATCTTCATTATGATTCTTCTTATTTATCTCATCTCTCTTGCTGGAAATCTCACCATTCTACTACTGGTTTGCTTTGATCTCCAGCTTCACACTCCCATGTACTTCTTTCTGTCCAACCTTTCTGTCATGGATTTATCCAGCTCAACTACAGCGCTACACATGATTTTTGTGATCTTCACAATACAAAACCACATCATTTCAACCCCGGCCTGTATGGCCCAGTTATATATTTTCTCTACATTAGCCTGTAATGAGCTATCAATTCTGGCTGCTATGAGCATTGATCGCTATGTAGCCATCTGTAGGCCTTTACATTATCACACTGTCATGAGTCGGAAAGTGTGCGGTCTGTTGGCCTCAGTCAGCTGGGGTGTTGGGTTCATAGACATTGTTCCTACCCTTCTATTCATTTCAACGTTCACTTGTTACATTTCCAGGGAAATTGATCATTATTTCTGTGATGTTTTGCCCATTCGGGACATAACGTGCAGCGACACTACACTTTTAGACCTTTACATTCTAATTTGTGGCAACATCTACATATTTGTTCCACTTTTCCTGACTATAACTTCTTATGTATTCATCATAGAATGCATTTTAAGAATACGCACAAGTGCTGGCAGACGCAAAGCTTTCTACACGTGTTCCTCACACATCATTGTGGTAGTGATCTTCTATACATCTATTGTCTTACAATACATAGGAACAGTTTCCGGGAACAATATGGGTTTCAACAAAATCTTTTCTCTGTTAAACACAGCATTTGTACCCATGATGAACCCACTGATCTACAGCCTGAAAAATAAAGATGTGAAATCTGCCCTACAAAGAAAACTAAAATTCCGCATCGAAAAACATTAATATTTTTACATTTTTTTCACTGTTTTGACTATGTATACGATAAATCTGTTGATTTTAGTAGGACCATTTGTCATCTTGTTTTTGATGTCTCTAAAGGGTTCAGTGGCAGGTTTCTTTAAATGCTTGAGTGTTTCAGGTGTTTCAAATTTACAATTATTCCCCATTATTGTGATATGTGCATCACAACCTTTCACATATACATCTACCTGGGTCCCTGGGTCGCATTAGACAAATTTCCTAATTTTTCTTAAGGTTCTGTTATTTCACTGATCAACTGCTCTTACTGAAAAAACTTTTTAATGTTGATTAGAAACTTTTTGACATGTACCTAATGCCTATACTCTGCTGCATACTGAATTGTTTTTTGTGCCACATAATAATGCTATTAATATTGATTCTTAATAAATTTATTAGGTAGATAAAGCCTAAATTGTCACAATTTTTTTAACAAACTCCACATAGATCTATAGTCTAGGTAAATATAAGAAACTTTGTAATATATCTTATTAGAGAAAAATGTCTTGCTCTCATTTTAGCAGCTCATTCCTCCTCCTCTATCCTCTATATAAAATGTTATGGGCAACATGTAATCTGATCCTTCAGTGAGTTGACTGCCCATCTTATCTCCCTAGACAGACTTATCAGGTAGTGTTAGTTTAGGAGGGTAGAGGGGAGAAAAATGTATTGTTCTCTGATAAGATATTTTATAAAGTTTGAAACATTCACCTGTACTTTTAATTTATGCAAAGGTTGTTAAAAGTTGTGACTCTTGAAAGGGATTATTCCACTCTTTAAAGTTGATAACGTATCTTTAGCATTCTTAAAGGGAACCTGTCATCAACTTTATGCTGCTGAGGGCGGCATAAAATAGTGACAAAAATGCTGATTTCAGAGGTGTGTCACTCATGAGCTAAAATTAAGTGGTTGCCGAGAACCAGCATCGTAATCATTGCATCCCAGGCCTTGAAAAGAGTGAAATCTACCTGAGAAGAGTCCTGGTTATTCATAATCTCCTGCTCTCACCCATCTGCTGATGATTGGCAGTTCTCTCCTAGAGAGAAAGGGAGAAAACTCGGTAGAAGACTGTCAGTCATCAGCAGGTGGGCAGGGAGAGCAGGAATTCATAAATAACCAGGACTCTTCTCAGGTGGCCATGACTTTTTCCCAGGTCCAGTCTGCAATGATTGTGATGTTAGTTCTCGGCAACCACTTACTTTTGACTTTTAAATGACCGACGGCTGAAATCAACTCACCCGTCTCTACTTTATGCTGCCGTTAGTATGGGCAGCATAAAGTTGACGACAGGTTCCCTTAAAGAGGAGATTTGTTATCTCCCTGAGCCAGGCTTAGAGATGAACAAATCAATTCGTAACAATCAATTTTTCTCATTCAGCAGATTTCTGCATCTATGTGTTTTCGAAGTTGACGACGCTTTCCCTGCCTCCTAATTGACAGGGCCAGACAATCTCGCATCTGCGCTATTCAAAGTAGCGGTGAAATGCAGAGGCTCTGCTTCTGGAGCAGAAACTGTTCATGCACTGCTACGCAAGAGTATAGCAGTATATACTCTAGCAATGGAAGCAGAGCCTGTCTGCTTGGATGGCAACTCCAGCCCTGTCAAATGATTCACTCATCTCTAGCCAGGTTTTTGCCAGGTAAAAAATTCCCCCTTTTAAGCCTTTAGCTATCAGCGTCATACATATATGGTGCTGGGAGGGTCTTTAAACATAGCGCCCGCTCATGCGTGCAGCAGGCACCATAGCCAGCAGGTCTCTGCTGTTTCAAACATCAGAGGTCCACAGCTAATGTCCATAACTGGCAATAATGCCAATTGGGGCCATTACAGTTAGAGATGAGCGAATCGAATCCTACGAAGTGAAATTCAATCCGAATTTTGGGATAAATTCGATTTGCCTAGAAGCCGAATTTCCTCGTGCTTCGTGTCAGCGAATCGATTTAACCTGAAATAGTATAAAAAACTAAAAAATTCTTACTTACCTCCTCAATTTGCTCGCTACGGCCTGCCAGCCTCTATCTTGCTTGAAGATATCGGTCAAAATCCTGTGCGGCGCGAGATAACAGCATCACGTCGGCTGGCGTGATGACATCATACGTCACCACGTCAGCCGGCGTGAGGACTTATCTCGCGCCGCACAGCATTTCGGCCGAGATGTTCAAGCAGGATGGCGGCGGCTGCCGGTCAAATGGAGGCAGTAAGTTTTATTTAAGTTTTCTTTTATTGTTAATTTTACACTCAGATGCCGTGATCATGTATGAACGCGGCATCTGAGGGGTACAATGACAGGGGAGGCGCTATCACAGCTCCCTGTCATTGCACCCACTTACAGAAAAATGCGCTTCGTGACAAAGTAATTTGTCGTGAAGCAAATTTTTTTTGTCAAATTTGGTGAATCAACCGAATCGAACTTTTAAGACATTCGCTCATCTCTAATTACAGTCTTTCAATGCTTTGTTCAAGTGTGATCACAGCATCTGAATACCGAAAAGCCCAGAAGCATGCGCTTTCAAGTTAAGACCGGCACCCCTGTGGAGCGATTGGGGATGCCGGTCATTAATTCTCTCTCTGAAGAGACCCAGCATATTAGAACTGCAGTTCCTATGTTGGCTAGCAGGTGGCAGGCCAATATAGGAGATCAGAAATTTGAGATTTTACTATACTCCTACGGGAGTATAGTAACAATCTTATAAAAACAGACTAGCGGACATTGTAGCGTCGTAGAGGAGCTACCAAAAAATTAAAGTTAAATATAAACAAAAAATATATATAAATTTAAATCACTCACTTTTCCTTAGAATACAAAAATAAATACATAAAAAAGTAAAATTCTAAACGTTATGGGCATCTCTACATCTAAAAATGCTCTCTATTAAAATATAAAAACATTTTTCCGATGTGGCGAATGGCATTATGGAAAAAAGTATCAAAATGGCCGATTCACCATTTTTACATCGCTTCTCTTACCCCAAAAAATGTAATAAAATGTAATAAAAAGACTCACACTCCAAAATGATATCAATAAAAACTACAGATAATCCACAAAAAACTAGCCCCGAAACAGTTCAATAGACATAACTATGAAAAAAGTTATGGGGGTCAGAATATGGTTTAATTTTTTTTTCAGTATTTGAGCATATAAAACCTATACATATGTGGTATCGTAATAGTACTGACACAGAGAATGAAGATCACAATTTTGCACCATAGGGAATGTCGTAGGGACAAAATGTGGAGGAATTGCGTTTTTTTCTAATTCCACCCCATTTGGAAATTTTTCCCACTACCCATTACATTGTATGCCATCTTAAATGGTGGCATTAGAAAGTACAATTTGTCCCACAAAAAACAAGCCCTAATATGGATATGCAACGGAAAAATGTTATGCCTCCAGGAAGACAGGGAAGAAAAATGTAAGCACAAAAATGAAAAAACCTCCCGTATCCTAAGGGTTAAATGCTATTGTGCCTAGATTTCATAGCAACTGGAATTTGTATGCCTCCCTCACCAGTTTCAGAAACTGGGACGTGAGAGGGCGGTACATGGACCATTGGCCCTGGCACAGTTATCATCATTTATGCCAGCAACTAATGTAAACAACAATTTCTATGCCAGCTATGAGCTGTAGTAGATTTCAGTCTGTAGCATGGCCTGGTGGAAGAGAAATTTAATTTATAATGAGGCCTGTACATTGTCATAAATTAAATGCCTGCTCCAGCAGTGCAGGTTCCATCAAGACCATCGTAGCACACACTAGACTTAATAAATCAGTGCCTTAGTGTTAAAGGGAGTCGAAGCTGCATCAGAATTTTGGAGCAAAATTTTTGTAGATAATTACAACTAAACATAGTATAAACGTAGACTAGACAACCTGAAAATGCACCAAATGTATCATCAAGCATAAGCCACTGGGATAAATCTGGTTCACACTGCATAAATCTTAGAAAATATTAACCCCTTCTTTGATGGAGCAATTTTCCGTGTTTGCATTTTCGTTTTTTACTCCCAGCCTTCTTGGAGCCATAACTTTTTCATTTTTCTATTCATATAGCTGTATGAGGACTTGTTGGACACGTTGTACTTTCTAATGGCACCATTTAATATTGCAAAGGATGTAGTGGAAATTCCAATGTGATGGAATTGGGGGAAAAAATGCAATTCCGACACATTTTTATGGACTTTGTTTTTACGACGTTCACTATGTGGTAAACTGGGCTTATGCTCTTCATTCTAAAGGTCAGTAAGATTATGTTGATGCCATGAAGTGATGAAAAAATTGCAATCACTGAAAACACCATTAATTCTGAGCAAATACCCAAATTAATTTGCAAACAACCTCCACCATGCTTTAATATTGCCTGCAGAGACTCATTATTGTGCCAGCCAGCAGCCCTGCTCAGTAATGAAGCCCACTGGATGTACATATTAAATACAGGTGTCCCTTTAGGCTTAAACAAAAACATAATTTTATTTTACACCTCTAATCAATATTATGTCCACTATGCCATGATGATTTTTTTATGTTTATCTTGCACATTTATTGTTTTTTATTGTCAGCCATGTTACGCCATAGGAGTGTCAGAGTTAAATGCACTGGCTTTTATGATTATCTGCATATGACCAGTCAGCAGCCCTGCTCAGTAATGAAGCCCACTGGATGTACATATTAAATCCGGTCAATATAAGTAACATACTGTATAGTTTTGTTCGCTGTTACGCTACAACTAAGAGTGTTTTGTACACTCGAAACGCGTCAGGACGTCATTCTCTGTACATTGTGTGGTCATTAAGAGCAATTAATAAATGAGTCATTTTTTTTATCCGATGGCTAGAAACAGAAAGTGACATCACAGGGGGCATATACTTTTCTCTACAAACAGCAAGTCATGCAAAAACCGCCATTAAAATGATAGGTGCTTAAACACAAACGTCAGCCTCTCATTAATGCCCAAGGGGGACTGGGATCGAAACCAATGTATCCAATCGCATTCCTTTTGCAATTTTTTTTATCCCAATCTCCCCCATGGGGTGACGGTGGAATCAACTCAAGTAAAGAGAACCTAAGACATCTTTTGTCCCCTCCATGGAATTCATTAACATGTGATGCCAACGGTGTGATGTTATTTTTCACTACATCGTTCACGTGTTCACATATCCTTCTCCTCACTTCTCTCACTGTTTTACCAATATAGTCCATTGGACAACAACATTGGCAGATGTAGATTGCACCTTTACTTCTACAGTTGTAAAAATCTCTAACCTTATACACCTGTTTACTTACTGAACACGTAATAACCTTAGAGGTTAAAATGTATTCACACGCCTTACAGGAACCACACTTGAACATCCCAATGGGTTTCCGATCAAGCCATGTCCCTGCCTTGGTTGGAGGTGTATAGTGGCTATGGACCAAACAGTCTTTAAGACTCCGCCCACGTCGATAAGTGACACTCGGGAGGTCTGTTAGTATATCCGTAAGGTCAGGGTCCATACATAGTATAGGCCAATATCTTTTTAGTATCTTCATCACTTGTTGATTAGCAGCATCCAGAGTAGATATCAAACGGACAGGCTGATGTTTGTCATCCGCCTGTTACCTAGGGACTAAGATGTTCACACGATCCTGCTGTTGAGCATTTTGAAATGCTGCCTTAAGAATGGTCTGTGGATAACCTCTATCCATAAACCTCCCCTGCAACTTGTGAGCTTTAGCAAAAAAAGGATTCATTGTCCGAGCAATTCCTCCTTACTCTGAGGTATTGACCTCTTGGTATACCCCGTTTAAGGGGTGTGGGATGGTGACTCTGCCAGTGTAGGAGTGCATTGTTAGCGGTGGTTTTCCTATAGATACCCGTAACTAGCCTGTACTCCTCCTTAGTCACCCGTACATCTAGAAATGTAATTGTCCTCAGATTAATTTCATACGTGAATCTTAGACCTATCTCATTGCTGTTCAAATCCGCAATGAAGCTACTGAATTTACCCGACCCACCACTCCAGACTAGAAAGATATCATCTATATAGCGTGTTCAAAATAAGATCTTTTCATTCCAGTATACTGGTTGGTCTGGAAACACATGGGTATCTTCCCACCAACCCAGGAAGAGGTTGGCATAGGTCGGGGCACAAGAGTTCCCCGTAGCCGTCCCCCTGAGCAGATGGTAGAAACGCGTGTTAAATAAAAAGAAGTTGTGGGTCAGTGTGAATTTGAGTAGCTTCAGTGTAAAGTTGTTATGTGCCCTGCAATGTATACCTCTCAACCTAAGGTAGTACTCTACTGCCATAAGTCCCTTCTGATGTGGAATTGAGCTATACAAAGACTTGACATCTATGCTGGCTAAAAAACATTCTGGGTCAAGATTGATTGTTTCAATCTTGTTGATGAAGTTCATTGTGTCCCTCGTATAGGCAGGTAGGGACAATACGAACTGCCTCAACACCTGATCCAGGTAGTTACCTCAATTTTGTGACCTTTCAAGGGAGTGGTGCCCTTATGAACCTTTGGGTCCATAGAAGGTGGCCGTACATGGATTGATAAGAAAGAGGAAGTCATATTCAGCTGAGCTAATAACTTTCTCGCTCAGACCCATATCAAGTATTATCTTAAGATCTTTTAGATAAGACACAGTGGGATTGGATGATAATACCCTATATCCTTCCCCATCCTTCAGCAGATCCATGCACATCTGTTGATATGTCCCATGATCCAATATAACCAAATTACCACCTTTGTCAGATTGTTTAATGATGATAGAATTATCCTTTTCTAGAGTGCGTAGTGCCTGCATTTCTATATGGGAAAGGTTATATGTACTCGGTTAAACTTTTCCTAAATGCTCCAAGTCAGAGGTTACAATTTGCAGAAAGATGTCAACACACTCGTAATTGAAAGGTGGAGGCATCTTCTTACTATTAAGTTTTAGTTCCGTGAACAGGCCCTGGCCTAGATCACGTATACCTTCTTCTCCTAACTCAACCAGGATCTGCAAATCAGCAAAGTCCCTCTCGTTCAATCCCAGTTTCTCACATGTTTGCCTGTATGCCTAAAGAACTTGTGCCATTTAAGTCTCCTACTAAATAAGTGTAGATCAAAAGGCCCAAAATGGGGCTGTTCACCTTGCGGGAAATGTGTGGCATGTCCCAATGTAATTCCTTCCAGGATGATACTGGACATAACACCTAAGGATTACCCACAAGATCGATTGCACGACTGTAGGAGTCATCTATCATGCAACATGCCCCTGTGGGAAAATTTATATTGGCATGACTACCCGGGAGTTCCGGCGAAGAGTACAGGAACACGTGCTGGATATTATATCCACTAAGGATGAGGAATTCACTTCCCTTTTGAAACCAATACCCCGAAATTTTAGGCTACAACATCAGAGTGATTCTACCCTACTACAAGTTAGAGCAATCAATCGCGTGTATTTCACGAATCGCGGAGGAGATTGGAAAAGAAAATTGGAACAAATGGAGACTCGATGGATTCACAAATTAGGTACGTTGTCTCCTCATGGGTTAAACGAGTATAACAGTTTTGTTCCGTTTGAATAAATACGATTTAGTTGTATAAGTTAGGGTTCCCCTAGAGTTGTAGGCTTGGTTGCAGCCAAAAGGTATGCATGCATATTCATGCATGCACACACTCTATAACTTTTTAAAAAATATTTTTAACTGCCATAGTTTCCTCCTCCCCCCCCCCCTTTTTTTTTTTTTTTTTCTTACCCTCCCTTCTTCTTTTCTCTTTTTTCTTCTTTTTCGTTATAGGTATCCTGATCATGAGGGAATTGGAGGCTAGTTAATGGAACAATTGGATGTTTCTTCTCTAAAGATGGTCTTTGGATCTTTTTAATGACGGAACTGATTCTATTTTATATTATTTTATATTTTAGATTACATTTTAACAATATGGATTGTAACATTATTAATTTTGTATGTCCACTTTAAGTATCTTCACTCATACAGTAATTGTACATCACTTGTTATTTATGCACACTTATAACACGTAGGGTCCTTATATAATGATTGTAAAGATCTCACCATAGGGCACTGATAATATGTATTTATTGCCCACACATTGTATGTATTTTATGGATCAACTTTGGTGTTTATTAACCACTTAAGCCCCCCCTAGCTTAAACACCCTTAATGACCAGGCCACTTTTTACAATTCCGCACTACACTACTTTCACCGTTTATTGCTCCGTCATACAACTTACCACCCAAATGAATTTTACCTCCTTTTCTTCTCACTAATAGAGCTTTCATTTGGTGGTATTTCATTGCTGCTGACATTTTTACTTTTTTTTGCTATTAATCAAAAATTACCGAAATTTTTGCAAAAAATGACATTTTTCACTTTCTGTTGTAAAATTTTTCAAAAAACTACATTTCTATATAAATTTTTCTCTAAATTTATTGTTCTACATGTCTTTGATAAAAAAGTCCAATAAGTGTATATTTATTGGTTTGGGTAAAAGTTATAGCGTTTACAAACTATGGTGCAAAAAGTGAATTTCGCATTTTGAAGCAGCTCTGACTTTCTGAGCGCCTGTCATGTTTCTTCAGGTGCTAGAATGTCAGGATAGTATAAATACCCCCAAATCACACCATTTTAGAAAGAAGACACCCCAAAGTGATTCGCGGAGGGGCATGGTGAGTTCATGTATCATTTCATTTTTTTCACAAGTTAGCGGAAAATGACACTTTCTGAGAAAAAAAAAAAAAGTTTCAATTTCTGCTAACTTCTGGCAAAAAAAAAAGAAATCTCAGACGGACTCACTATGCCCTCAGTGAATACCTTGGGGTGTCTACTTTCCGAAATGGGGGTCATTTGTGGGGTGTGTTTACTGTTCTGGCATTTTGGGCGGGCTAAATTGTGAGCCGCCATGTAAACCTAAAGGTACTCGTTGGAATTTGGCCCTTTGCGCACTCCAGGCTGCAAAAAGTGTCACTTATGTGGTACGTCGTACTCAGGAGAAGTAGGGCAATGTGTTTTGGGTGTATTTTTACATATACCCATGTTGGGTGAGAGAAATATCTCTGTAAATTGTCAACTTTGTATAAAATTTTTTAAAAGTTGTCGCTTACAGAGATATTTTTCACACACAGTATAGGTATATATAAAATACACCCCAAAACACATTGCCCTACTTCTCCTGAGTACGGCGATACCACATGTGTGCCACTTTTTTGCAGCCTGGGTGCGCAAAGGGGCCCTAAAACCAATGAGTACCTTTAGGATTTCACAGGGCATTTTTACGCATTTGGATTCCAGACTTCTTCTCACGCTTTAGGGGCCCCTAAAATGCCAGGACAGTATAAATACCCCACATGTGACCCCATTTTGGAAAGAAGACACCCCAAGGTATTCTGTGAGGGGTATGGTGAGTTCATGTAAATTTTATTTTTGTCACAAGTTAGTGGAATATGAGACTTTGTAAAAAACAAAATAAAAATAAATAAAATATATCAATTTCCGCTAACTTGTGCCAAAAATAAAAATTCTGTGAACTCGCCATGCCCCTCACGGAATACCTTGGGGTGTCTTCTTTCCAAAATGGGGTCACATGTGGGGTATTTATACTCACCTGGCATTTAGGGGCCCCTAAAGCGTGAGAATCCAAATGCGTAAAAATGGCCTGTGAAATCCTAAAGGTACTCATTGGTTTTAGGGCCCTTTGCGCACTTGGCTGCAAAAAGTGTCACTCATGTGGTATCGCCGTGCTCAGGAGAGTAGGGCAATGTGTTTTGGGTGTATTTTACATATACCCATGCTAGCGTGTGAGAAATATCGCTGTAAACGACAACTTTTACATTTTTTATTCAAAGTTGTCAATTTACAGAGATATTTCTTTCACCCAACATGGGTATATGTAAAAATACACCCTAAAACACATTGCCCTACTTCTCCTGAGTACGGCGATACCACATGAGTGACACTTTTGCAGCCAAGATGCGCAAAGGGGCCCTAAACCAATGAGTACCTTTAGGAGGGCATTTTTACGCAATTTTCTTCTCACGCTTTAGGGCCCCTAAATTGCCAGGGCAGTATAAATACCCCACATGTGACCCCATTTTGGAAAGAAGACACCCCAAGGTATTCTGTGAGGGGCATGGCGAGTTCATAGAAGATTTTTTTTTGGCACAAGTTAGCGGAAATTGATTTTTTATTGTTTTTTCTCATAAAGTCTCCCTTTCTGCTAACTTTTGACAAAAGTTAAATTTTCATGGACTCACTATGCCCCTCAGCGAATACCTTGGGGTGTCTTCTTTCCAAAATGGGGGTCATTTTGTGGGTGCGTTTGTACTGTTCTGGCATTTTGGGTGGGGCTAAATTGTGAGCAGCCATATAAAACCTAAAGGTACTCGTTGGAATTTGGGCCCTTTGCGCACCCAGGCTGCAAAAGTGTCACTCATGTGGTATCGCGTACTCAGGACAAGTAGGGCAATGTGTTTTGGGTGTATTTTTACATATACCCATACTTGGTGAGAAATATCTCTGTAAATTGACAACTTTGGAATAAAAAATTTAAAAAGTTGTCGTTTACAGTGATATTTCTCAGCACACAGTATGGGTATATGTAAGCAATACACCCAAGCACATTACCCTACTCTCCTGATTCGGCGATACCACATGTGACCCTTTTTGCAGCCAAATAGTCTGTGTGGTGATTTGGTGCACTTATAAAGTTTCCTTTGGTGGTCCCCAGCAAAGGGACCGCAAAGGAACGATCAGCTAAGCATATCAGCGCGCTGTTAACAAAACAGCGTCTGATATGCCATTTTTAACTTCTACAGCCTGCCAGCGCACGATCAGCGCTGGCAGGCTGTAGTTACCTGTCCCCGGCGTGATCCTGTGCAGCGCGCGTGCGCGTGCGCTGTTCACAGGAAATCTTGCCTTCGCGAGATGCGCCCGCGCGTCAAGAGGAATAGACCGACCGCCTGCAGGACGCAATCCTGCGTTAGGCGGTCGTAGTGTTAACATATATTTTTTGAGACACACACAATACAAATATTATAATATTGTTTTACACGTTTTTTACAGTTTTTTTATGCTTTTCCATATTTTTAGTATTTTATTGTGCACTCCCTGTCTTCCACCTTCATGGCACAAGCACTGGTATTTCACTTGCTTGTTCTTTTTTCACATCCCTTTTTCTTTTTCACTGGTGGTTACATCATCACAATAGCTTGGTGAGATCACATGAGTGATCACATGACTGATCACGTGACTGGATGATCCGACACACACGCATTGTTCCATTGTGGACATTTTTCATCATAGTGTTCCAGAGAGATCACATGAGTGATCATGTGACCGGACGACTTGGCGCATGCAGGTTATTCCGTGGTGTTCATTTTCATTACAAACTAAGCTGTAAAAACCAGTGTCAGGCAGCTGCTGCTAAGGCCAATAAGATAATGGGTTGCATCAAAGGGGCATAGATGCCCGTGATAAAAATATAGTCTTACCACTTTATAAATCACTAGTCAGACCACACATGGAGTACTGTGTACAGTTCTGGGCTCCCGTGAACAAGGCAGACATAGCAGAGCTAGAGAGGGTTCAGAGGAGGGCAACTAAAGTAATAACTGGAATGGGGCAACTGATACCTCGAAAGGGTATCAAAATTAGGGTTATTCACTCTAGAAAAAAGACGACTGAGGGGAGATCTAATAACTATGTATAAATATATCAGGGGTCAGTACAAAGATCTCTCCATCATCTATTTATCCCCAGGACTGTGACTGTGACGAGGGGACATCCTCTGCGTCTGGAGGAAAGAAGGTTTGTACACAAAAATAGAAAAGGGTTCTTCACGGTAAGAGCAGTAAGACTATGGAACTCTCTGCCTGAGGAGGTGGTGATGGTGAGTACAATAAAGGAATTCAAGAGGGGCCTGATGTATTTCTGGAGCGTAATAATATTTCAGGCTATAGCTACTAAAGATGGGTCGTTAATCCAGGGAGTTATTCTGATTGCCTGATTGAGTCGGAAGGAATTCCCACCCAAGTGGGGAGAAGTGGCTCTACTCAGGGGTTTTTTGCCTTCCTCTGGATCAACTTGCAGGAAACAGGCTCGAACTGGATGGACAAATGTCTTTTCGGCCTTATATACTATGTTACTGGTTACTATGTTACTATTAGGGCATTTTTGTATGATTAAGTATGGCATCGGGTGGCGAATTGTTGGCCGCTTGATAGCCGGATATATAAATGGTATACATACTGTTTGGTTTGATTTTATATATTATGTGTGGAATTGTTCAATCCGTTTGCCTTTTTATGATGATGGGCATAAGCCAATTACGTTCCTTGGACCTTATCATGTGATCTGTGATGTCATCAGACACGCCTCCATCTCCATCTTGTATATTATCGTGTGATCTGTCACGTCATCAGACACGCCTCCATTTTTCCTGGTGTTTTTGATCAGTGTCATTATCTTCACTATTTAAACTGCAACCTTCTTATTGCCATGTACTCCCTGACGAAGCCGGTTTGGCGAAACGCGTTGGGAAGGTGAGGTGACACTGGGAAGGGATTATTATCTTGTTTGGTTACCTTTGATAACTGGTGATAGTGATTGCATTAGCACTTTGTATTTTAGCGCAAGACTGCTGCTACGTTTATGGGTTGTGCACTCACTGGATCCCTGCACATTTTCCCTACTGGGATGGTGTGTATGGGACCCAGTGTGTTAAAATCTTCCACTCACTATCATTTCTCTCGACTCGTATATGAGTTATTACCATCCCCTTCCAGTGTGTTCCCCTCATAATTTTGCAACCCTACTGGATTGTGCTCACTCCCTTTGCTATATGTATTCTTTTATGTGATATTTAATAAAATTATATTTACTACAGTATTAGATTTGTGTGTTGATTCATTGGGTATACACACCAGATTTTTAGGTTATGAACTGCGACTGGCTAACATCGAAGTTATACAGGGGAATACTCCAAATCACTTGGATCATCAAGAAATCGTTGATGGCCTTTCTCTGTTCATATAGTCGGTCCAGCATATGGAGGGTGGAACTCCAACGGGTGGAAATGTCGCATATCAGCCTATGTTGGGGATGCCGTTCTGCCGCTACAACTCAAGGAGGGTGTGTTTTGCGGTGTACGAGTGGCTGAAGTGCATGCAAAGTTTCCTGGCCATTTTTAGCATGTCTTGCAGATGGGTGGAAGACTTAAGAAACCGCTTGACAAGCAGATTGAACACATGTGACATGCAGGGCACAAGGCTCAGCCCTCCTTGACTCAGTGCCGACACAATGTTCTTCCCATTGTCGGTCACCATGGTTGCGATTTTCAGTTGTCACGGAGAAAGCCAGAAACGAGGTGGCGAGGGCTTCAGAATATATCACTGCACCACAGAACGTCAATTAGGCCCAAATTTTGCTCTCCTTTTGCACAACAGGCTTTTTAACAGATATATGCAACGCTGGACGGCAAATATATTTTTATTTTGCCACTATGAATGGCAAACTGGGATTCACAATATATCATTGCACCGCAGAACGTCAATTGGGCCCAAATTTTTTTCTACTTTTACACAACAGACTTTTCAACAGATAAGTGCAAGGCTGGACGGCGAATATATTTTTATTTCGCCACTAATACACAGCAAACTGGGCTTCAGAATATATCACTCCCCCGCTGAGCGGCAAAGATATTTTTTCTTTTTCCACTAATACACGGAAAAAAGGGCATTAGAACAGATAACTGCACCGCAGAGCTGCAAATATTTTTTTCTTTTTCCACTAATACACGGAAAAAGGGATTTAAAACAGAAAACTGCAACACTGAGCAGCAAATATTTTTTTTCTTTTTCCACTAATATACGCAAAAAAGGGCTTTAAAACAGATAACTGCAACGCTGAGCGACAAAGATATTTTACTTTTCCCACTAATACACGACAAAAAGGGCTGTAATTTTTGCCCTTCACCACACAACGGCTAATAAGCCTTTTTTCCCCACTGATACAAGCCAAAAAATGCTTTAGAACGTATAACTGCACCGCACAAGGGCAAATAAGACGTAGAAATATTTCCTTGTAATAAACCCTGTTAATGCCTGTATCAAACAGCACTTGCACCCTAATAAGAACATTGTAACATAGTATAGAAGACCGAAAAAAGACATTTGTCCATCCAGTTCGGCCTGTTTTCTACAAGTTGATCTAGAGGAAGGCAAAAAAAAACTGTGAGTCAGAAGCCAATTATCCCCACTTAAGGGGGAAAAAAATTCCTTCCCAACTCCAATCAGGCAATCAGAATAACTCCCTGGTCAAAGACCCATCTCTAGTAGCTGTAGCTTGTAATATTATTACACTCCAGAAATACATCCAGGCCCCTCTTGAATTCCTGTATTGTACTCACCATCACCATCTCCTCAGGCAGAGAGTTCCATAGTCTCACTGCTCTTACCGTGAAGAATTCTCTTCTGTGTCTGTGTAGAAACCTTCTTTCCTCCAGACGCAGAGGATGTCCCCTCGCCACAGTCACAGTCCTGGGGATAAATAGATGATGGGAGTGATCTCTGTACTGACCCCTGATATATTTATACATAGTTATTAGATCTCCCCTCAGTCGTCTTTTTTCTAAAGTGAATAACCCTAATTTTGATAACCTTTCAGGGTACTGTAGTTGCCCCATTCCAGTTATTACTTTAGTTGCCCTCCTCTAAACCCTCTCCAGCTCTGCTATGTCTGCCTTGTTCACAGAAGCCCAGAACTGTACACAGTCCTCCATGTGTGGTCTGCCTAGCGAATTGTAAAGTGGTAGGACTATGTTCTCATCACGGCATCTATGCCGCTTTTGTTGCAACCCATTATCTTATTGGCCTGTTTATTAAAATTCCTAGATCCTTTTCCATGTCAGTGTTACTGAGTGTTTTACCATTTAGTATGTACGGGTGACTTGCATTATTCCTTCCCTTGTGCATAACTTTACATTTGTCAGTGTTAGACCCCATCTGCCATTTCTCTGCCCAAACCTACAATCTATCCAGATCCCTCTGTAGCAGTATATTGGCCTCTTCAGTGTTAATTACTTTACACAGTTTGGTGTCATCTGCAAAAATTGATATTTTACTGTGCAAGCCTTCTACAAGATCATTAATAAACATATTGAAGAGAATAGGGCCCAGTACCGACCACTTAGGTACCCCACTAGTGACAGGGACCCAATCTGAGTATCTACCATTAATAACCACCCTCTGTTTTCTGTCACTCAGCCAGTTACTTACTCACTTACAGACATTTTCTCGCAGTCCGAGCATTTTCATTTTATATACTAACCTTTTGTGTGGTACAGTGTCAAATGCTTTGGAGAGTTCCAGATATACGACATCCATTGATTCGCCGCTGTCAAGTCTATAACTTACCTCCTCATAGATACTGATTAAATTCGTTTGGCATGACCGATCCCTCATGAAGCCATGCTGATATGGCGTTATTTGCTTATTTTCATTGAGATACTCCAAGATAGCATCTCTTAGAAAACCTTCAAACAGTTTACCAACAACAGATGTTAAACTTACCGGCCTATAATTTCCAGGCTCTGTTTTTGGACCCTTTTTGAATATTGGCACCACATTTGCTATGCGCCAATCCTGTGAAACATTCCCTGTCAGTATAGAGTCTGTAAATATCAGAAATAAAGGTCTGGCTATGACATCACTTAATTCCCTTAGGATACGGAGGTGTATGCCATCCGGTCCTGGCGATTTGTCTATTTTAATCATTTTAAGTCACTGTTGTACTTCTTCCTGGGTCAGACAGGGCACTTTTAATGGGGAATTTAATTTTACATTTTGCATTTCATCTGACAGTTTAATTTCCTCATTAAATATAGTGGAGAAAAAAATATTTAATAGTTTTGCTTTATCCTCGTCGCTCTCTGCAACACTCCCCTTATTGCTGTGTAGAGGGCACACTCCTTCAGATTTAGATTTTTTACCATTTATATAATTGAAGAACATTTTAGGGTTAGTTTTACTCTCTTTGGCAATTAATTTCTTGGTCTCTAGTTTGGCAGTTTTCATTAGTTTTTTACAAATTCTATTTTTTTCCTTATAGTTTATTAGTGCTTCCTGGCTCCCCTCCTGTTTTAGTGATTTATGTGCTTTCTTTTTGTCATTTATTGCTTACTTTACAGTTTGCTGGAATCACAGAGCTGTATAATGGCAATTTAGATCCCCAGTCAGTGCAGCAAGGTGTAATAGGATTGTTCCTATTACCCAGGCTGTCACCTCCCGACTGAACCCTGTTCAACACAAATGCTGTTGGAATGATTCCTCCCTATCCTTTTCCTACACCTTGAGTAATCTTTCCCTGAACTTGTAAATCGTTTTTTTTTTTACCACAATCAAGTCTTTCCTATCTCTGTCCTTAGTGCCTGCAGAAGTCTCTCCCTGCACTAAGCACGCTGATGAATGGTTTAATTTGTTTTGATGTTTGATCTGTGGTCTGAATTTAGTTTGGTCTGGAGCCTTTGTTTAGGGGTTCTGGTCTGGGAAATGTAATAGATTAGCCAGTCTGGTGTCTGTATTTATTCTCGGTTAGAGATGAGCGAACATTTAAAAAAAGTCCATTGTTCGGGGTTCGGGTGGTGGTTAATCGCGCATCCCGTTATGGATTCCACTATAGCACATATGGAATCCATAAGGGGCGGCTGCCACCTACCCGAACTGTTGCACAGCCGAAGGACCTGGGGTGACGTCACTGTCATGTGATCAGTGCAGGGGACGTGGCTCAGCACGGGATGGTTTTGGCCAGTAGCATATATTAATGTTCCTATAGAGGCTGGGGATTGTTGTGTTGGCACTAGAGATGAGCGAATTTCTAGAAAATTTGATTCTGCCAAATTTTACAAAAAAATTTATTTTTTGTAAGTAGCGGGTGCAGTGCAGGGAGCTGCGATAGGGCCGCCCCATCATTGTATCCCTTAGATGTCGCGTTCATACATGATTGCGACATCTGAGTGTACAAACAGTGTAAAATTAACATTACAAAAAACATTACATCAAACTTCGCTTAAGAGCCGAATTTTCTTGTGTTTTGAGTCAGCGAATCAATTAATCCTGAAATTCATACTTACCGCCTCCATTTGCGCATGAAGGGCCGGCAGCCGCCATCTCGCTTGAAGATCTTGGCCAGAGTCACTTGCGGCGCAAAATTACATTTGCATCATCACGCGGTCCGGCGCCATGATGTAATCTTGCGCCGCACGGGATTTCGGCCAAGATCTTCAAGCAAGATGGAGGCTGGCGGCCCTTCATGCGCAAATGGAGGCGGTAAGTATGAATTTCAGGATTAATTGATTCGCTGACTCAAAACACAAGGAATCGAATAATTCCAGAAATTCAGATCGAATTCAACTTCGTGGGATTCGATTCGCTCATCTCTGGTTAGCACGTGTCCCCAAGTGGCATATGATCCAGCAGTAATGTCCCACAAATAAGGTGAGTCATGGGCTGCAGCAGCGTACGTGACCTCATCCATACTACAGCCAGAGGTAAACAGATCGGCGACAGGAAGATGGCAAGGATGGAGCCATGGTGCCAGAATGGCGTGGCGGGGAGCAAGCTTTTTTGCAACAGATACAAAACATTCCAGAGGCTACACTGTACATAAAAATGCCCATAATCCTGGAAAATTGATTTTCATTAAATGGTTTGTCCAACCCCACACCTGTCCATGGGTTGTGCCTAGAACTGCAGTTCAGTTTGATTGAAGTGAATAGTGCTGAGCTGTAATCCCACACACTACCTGGTTTAGAACGAAACAGACATCTTTTGCTACTCTTGACAACTCTTTAAGGGTTGATCTTGCATCTGAGTACATTGTAGAAGTCTTACAAATTAATTACTCTGCTGTTTAGCTTCTTTTACTTCTTGTTCAGATCCCCCGAGATTTGATCCCACAGCTCAGGAAAATGTATAAGTGCTGGCGTCTTGTGTATCACAGAGATGCTCCTTCTTCCATGTGTCGTGTACATCGTCTTATATTATTATGATTGTTTTACTTTGTCATTTCTTTTACTTGGTCCTGTATAATATTACATAGGGTAAATGATTACATCTTATTGTCTGGTACCTAATATGTGAAGCATCTGGGCACTCTTTGTTCTATATGATGATTAATATTGTTATTTTGACATAGCTAACCCCTTGGTCTCACAGCCAGATTTATCCTTTGACTTTTGAGAAGCTGTTTTTCCAAATTCTATAACTTTTTTATTTTTCTATTGATCTACCTATAGGAGGAATTGATTTTTGGCAGGAAGACTTGTACTTTTTAATGGCCTCACTGCCGGAAAAAAAACATAGTAGATATTAAAACCCAACTAAAGAAACTTGCAGCCAAATCCCGGCAAATTGTCCAGCTGAATCTCTGTTGGAACCCATTATAGTCAATGAGGCTGAGGGGCATTCTGGCAATGCCGTACCCAGAGGGCCTTGGCAGGTTGTTCTTTTCCGGAACAGCCTGCCAGAACTACTGCTAACAATGTGAAACTAGCCTAACATGGTCAAAGGTGCTCAAAGACTGAATAGATTTTTACTTTACTTTTTACTAAAGTGCAGGATAGGAGTAGTAGTACATCTCTTTGGCAACTCTGCCTTTCACTGCTCATAAGGCACGCACGCTTTCTCTGGTTCTTAAAGGGCCACCATAGGATATTTAAAACAATTTCCCATGTTGTAAGGTGCCTGAGCAATAGGTTTTAGTAATCATGTTCACTTCTACCTGTTTACTGGATTTGACACTTCACTGCCTGGCCTGATCTCTGGCTGATCCCCATACTAACCCTGAGCTTCCTGCCCTGATCTTGGACTGTTTATTCAATAGCACAAACTTAGTCTGCCCTGACCTTGGCCCGCCCCTAATTGCAGTGTTGCCTGATCCTTTGGTGCTCAGCACTGGTGTCTCTTGACCCCTATGGGTCAGTAGTGACTTGGACAGAGATTACATTAAGAGGTAGAGGGAAGTTTTTCTGCACTCCAGATCCTTGTATAGAAGTTAAGACCAGAACGCTACTTAGATAACCTTTAAGAGTAGCCCCAAGCCAAAGATGGTGACTTGTGGCTTCTTTTATAAGGCCTTCTCCCCTGCAGTGTGCGACTATTCAATCTGGCACAGAGAACTGCTTGGCCTCAAACTAGCTCAAATGGAAAATGAACAAACAGCAGATGCCGCCATACAGAGATTTCATTCAATAACTCAGTGGCTATACTCAGTTTTTAATTACAAACTATTCAGATCTAAGTCCTATCTTAAAACTACCTGCAAAATATTTTTTGTGGGACAACTTGTTTAACCCTTAGGCTCCCAGCTCCATATTGCATGAACTGCTTTTTTAGCGGCGCAGATCGTGTGTCCCATTCAAGTGAATGGGTTCGCGTCTGAAGACAGCTGCCCCACGGTCAGTGCCCGTGCATTGTGGTCCGCAGCACAGCCAGGGCCATTAAACGGTTGTGTGCATGAGGCCTTAATTAAGTATTTTTTCCAATTTCAAAAAATGCTATACTTAGTGTCTAAGCTAAAAATGCTCAAACAGGATAAATGCCCAAAACAAAACTTCTTATATGAAGTGCATTTAATAATGAACTGTAGACTGTAGTAAAAATGAAATGAAAATGCCCTTAACAACTGTCAAAATACTGCATAAACCACCCTAAATAGTGGAGTTAAGATACTTTTCTCATTCTCAAATACAACTCAAATTTTTGACTTATGTTAGGCAGGCTAATTGCTGGAATTACACATGGGGCTATCCAGCAGCACATGTCCATTCAGTTCCAGTTTTCAGCTCAAGGACAATAATAAGGAGAAATAACTCTGTGCCAAATATAACCTAGCTTTCATTATTACAAAAAAAGGAGTCTAGCATCTCCAAAAAGTGACAATCTTTAGTTTCTTAGTGCAGGTTAAAAACATTATCAGCTTTTACGCGTTTTGGACCTCTTTGGTTAGGTCCTTACTCATGACATAAGGACCTAACCAAAGAGGTCTCAAACGCATAGACGCTGTTATCAGATAATTTATTTTAACCTGCACTAAGAAAATAAAGATTGGCACTCTTTTTTTCTATTTTATTGTTATTGGAGCTATTGTTTTCAGTTCCAGTCCGTCCGTGCTTTCCAGAGTGGCATCCTATTAGATGAGGGCAGCCACACTTGCTTTTTCTTTCCTGCATATCTTTTATTATTAATACATAGAGGTGAGCTAAAATGTGTGTATACAAACTTTTATAGGGAGAAAAATCAAGTCCATCCATGAGTTCCATAAACCAGACCACAATGGAAGGCTTTAGACTTAAAGGAGTCTCAGATGTTCCTGGACTGCAAGTTCTGGTCTTTTTCATTTATCTTACCTCTCTCATTGGAAATCTCACCATTCTACTACTGGTTTGCTTTGACCCCCACCTTCACACTCCCATGTACTTCTTCCTGTCCAACTTGTCTATCATAAACATATCCAGCTCTACTACAGCGCTACACAAGATTTTTGTGATCTTTGCAACAGAAAACCACATGGTTTCCACCTGGGCCTGTATGACCCAGTTGTATATTTTCTGTTCATTAATCAGTAACGAGCTATCAATTTTGGCCTCCATGAGCATTGATCGCTACGTAGCCATCTGTAGGCCTTTACATTATCACGCTGTCATGAGCTGGAAACTTTGTGGTCTGCTGGGCTCATGCAGTTGGGGTTTTGGGTTTATGGAGGTTCTCCCGTCCGTTGTGCTAATTTCAAGGTTCACCTGTTACATTTCCAAAGAAATTGATCACTATCTTTGTGATATTTTGCCGCTCCGGGAGATCACATGTAGCGACACTTCAGTTTTGGATCTTTACATTCTACTTCTTGGCAACATGAACATCTTCGTTTCACTTTCACTAACTATAACTTCCTATATTTTTATTATCGCATGTATTTTAAGGATACGCTCAAGTGCTGGCAGACGTAAAGCCTTCTACACATGTTCCTCACACATCATGGTGGTTGTGATCTTCTATTCTTCCATCGTCTTACAATACACAGTAACACTTTCTGGAGGCAACATGGGTTCCAACAAAATTTTCTCTTTATTTAATACGGCCATTGTCCCCATGATGAACCCACTGATCTACACCTTAAAAAATAAAGATGTCAAATCTGCACTAAAACAAAAATTTAAATTGTGCGGAAAAAAATGGTGAGCGTTCACTCAAAAGATAAAAGATCGGGTCAAACTTATCACAGTCCAGTAGAAGGCAAAACCAGCCGAGCCATTGTGGACAATTTATTGTTTCCTCTTGAATTACAGCACTCCGCTTGACTTCTTTGACTATAGTGAAATTAAAAACTCCTGTACATGTTGTCTATAGACTCTGGATAGACTAACACGTTATTGGGTTCCCTGTTTTAGGAAAATTGTTATCACTGTATAAATGGGTTTTACACTCACTGGTAATCTGGTTTCCTAGAAGTCTCCATGACAGCACATCCGAGACTGCATTCTCCTGATAGGACATGAAAATACATGGAGAGGTTTAAAGCCCCATTCCTTACCTTCCTCTCCAGTGTATTTTTAATGGACCACCAAATATAGGATAATAAAGAAATTAAGATTTAAAAAAAAGATCTTTAGGGTGGGAATATGTGCCTGTTATGGAGACTTCCAGGAAACCAGATTACCAGTGAGTGTAATACTCATTTCCCCAGTCGTCTCCATAACAGCAGATCCGAGAAACTTTTTAGGGTGGGACAGTCGCACAGAGGACCTTTCGTCCAAAGGCCATGTTCTGGTCTGAAGATAGTGTATGTCAAGCCAGTAATGTTTATTAAATGTATGTATGCGCTTCCATGTTGCTGCTCGACAGAATAGAAGTTGACGACCTCTCTGCCCAAAAGGCAGAAATTGACCTTGTTGAATGCGCTTTCAGAGAAGGTGGCAGCATTTTCCCTTTAGTCTTGTAGGCTTCAGAGATTGCTTACTTGATCCGTTCGGAGATGGAACACTTTGCTGCCTTCTTGCCTTTTTTTGGACCACAGAAACGCCCACAGAGCCTCACAGGAGATGACAGCCCTGAGCAAAACTCATAGAAGAGCATTTCAGAAAGCAAGTGAAGCAAAACTGATACCAGTAAACAAACAAGTGCAATTTCATTATGTGCTGCATTACGGTAAGATATGGGGTTATTGATTTTTAGTGCACAAAGGTGTCCATAGCCTTTAAGTAACTTCAGGACAGAAGAGAAGTTTTGCAAATAGAAGTCATGTTGATTTAGAAGTGGTTGTGCATATTAGTGACGTTTCCCCTTCCGGCCTTCTTCAGACTAGAGCAAAATGACATAAACAGATATATAAGAATGATTGGATGATTGGCAGAACTATTGTTAGTACCGTATTTTTCGCCCCATAAGACACTCCGGCCCATAAGACGCACATAGGATTAAGAGGGTGACAATAAGAAAAAAATATTTTTCATATATGCCCCCAGTAGTCTTTCTTCAGCCCCAATAGCCCTGTATATGCCCCACTAGTCTCTTCAGCCCCCAGTAGCCCCATATATACCCCTAGTAGTCTCTCTTAAGCCTCAGTAGCAAATATATGCCCCAGTAGTCTCTCTTCAGCCCCATATATGCCCCCAGTAGTCTCTCTTCAGCCCCATATATGCCCCCAGTAGTCTCTTCAGCCCCAGTAGTCTCATAATATGCCCCTATTAGCCCCAGATATGCCCACTGTAGCCTCATATATGCCCCTAGAAGCATCCATCAGCCTTATGTTAAATAAAATAAAACACTCACCTTTTCTGTTCCGGATGCCGCGCCGACACTCCGCACCTCCGGCACCTCTTCTGTCTGCTGTGTTGGCTCGCACAGTGTGATGTCTCATCGCAACCTCACACATGCGCAGCCATCACTGCGAAGCACCAAGGACCAGGAAGCGGTGAGTACACACTGCTTCCCGGTCCACTCGTACTAACGAAGCGCTTTCAATATGGAAGCGCTTCATTAGTATTCGTCCCATAAGATGCAGGGGCATTTTCCCCCTTTTTTGAAGGAAAAAAAAAAGTGTCTTATGGGGCGAAAAATACGGTACATACAATGTATACAACTGAATGAAGATCTTTATAGTACAGAAAGTTGAGCAATCCACATAATAGTCATATAGTAAATATCATAACCGATGATTATAGATGATACTAAAGATGATTATAATCGCGTAATCTTGGTATAAAGTATAAAGATTCAAGTCAACTTTAAATAAGAATATAACAAATAACTGAAATAAAGTTTAATATAATCATGAGAATGACCAGGAACTGGGAGCAGAGGTGTTGTACGGAGCATCCGGGTTACATACAGTATATGTAGAAGTTAAGAATGAAAAGAGTTCAAAGTGCCCAGCTTTCAAAAGTAAGTGCCTCTTCTCGCGATTTTTCTTGTTAATTTAAAACTAAAAATCCTGATTTTTATCCTATACAATCGCGATCGTGAGTTGTGAGAGATTTGTGCAATCTGAATAAGTCTGTTCTTGCCTCAGATAAAATTTGTAAGGACAATCTTTCCTCTAGTGAGCGCAGGGCATTACGACAGTTGACGCTTAAGGAGGATATTGTTGTCAAACAAGCGGATAAAGGGGTGCGGTTGTGATCCTTGATAAGCATATTTATAAATCTCAAAATCTGGCGATGTTGCAGGATCATACTACTTATCAAGCTTTGGATCACAACCCCACCCGCCAGTACCAGAAAGAGCAGGGTTTTGAGCAGGGATTTTTGATCAGAAGCAGCGAGATTTTATTTATGTTAATTATTCCACTATACCTATTTTTCATTCCCTGCCAAAAATTCATAAAGCGGGTTTTCTGCCAGCCATGAGGCCGATTGTAGCAGGAATTGGATCATACTCGGAGAGGCTCTCCAAGTGGGTCGATACCCTCTTACAACCTCTGATCAGAAATATTCCTGGTTACATGCAAGATACTAAAGCAGTTATTTTTGCATTGAACAATTTTTCATGGACAGCTGACTCAGTGTGGATAGCGGCAGATGTTACATCGCTTTATACAGTCATTCCACATGATCTAGCCATAATCGCTCTTAACTGGTTCTTGTCAGGGTATTCCAACTTTTCTTTTGATTTTCAAGCCTTTATTTGCTACACTATTTCATTTCTCCTAAAACATAATTTTTATGTTTGAGAATCAGTTTTTTTTTTGCAGCTAACAGGAGTTTCGATAGGGCGAAGTTTTCGCCCTCTTTGGCGAACATATATATGGCTTGGTGGGAACACCTATATCTTTTTCAGCCAGGAATACATTTAGAGAGTCAATAGGATGGTATGGCCATTATATAGATGACCTGATGTTTATATGGTCTAGTAGCTTGGCGGCTATATCGTCCTTTGACGCATTACTTAGTGACAATCCCTGCCATCTTAAATTTACTTTACATCATGATATGTCGTCCACTGTCTTTTTGGATCTTTGTCTAACAGGAAATCCAGTACCTGCAAAGATCTCCACTACTACTTATCGCAAAGACAGTGCAGGCAACACTTTTCCTACTGGCATCGTCCTGTTATCCTCCTCACGTTAAACAAAATATCATTCATCGGAAGTGGTATATCATTGAAAAGGATGGTAGTTTACAGAAAGTTGCAGTATGCAAACCCATTATTTCATTATCGACAAAAAAACTAAATTCAGAGTAACTTATTGAAAGGGTGCTTCCTGGAAAATAGGAATAATTGGTTGCAGGATCAGAGTCCTAAATTATAACTGTGGACATTGCCAATGTTCCTTCTTTAGAAAACAGTTGTGGGTGAGGAACATGTAAAACATCTTGTAATAAATGTATTTTTTGTCCTTGTAATTTATTTTATATTGGTAAAACCAATAGCAGGCCACGATGGGGATGAGCCTCCCGAGCATCACCTGTTGCCCTAGGGAGGCTCATCACCATTGCAGCCTGATTTTTCACCTTTGTACCTCTAATAATCTTTACGTCTGTAAGTTTATCTCTCTGTAACAGACAGCGGGTGGGGACCCACTGTGCCAACTAACTAGTTTGATTTTGGGCCAAACAAAAGAGCGTTGTTCTGGTGGTAGCCATAAGCCAGATATTCATCCTTTAACCCCTGTACAGGGATATAGACTTCACTACAGGGAACCAACCATGCCACTACCTCTAGGTATACTCCTGGTGTAGTTGCAGGCTGACCTACAGGATTCAGAGACACCGACGAAAAAGCACCAAGGACCAAGGCAAAAGACGAAGTTTAACACAGTTAAATGTCAGGGAGGCTAAGTTCATGCATATTCCAGATAGCAATGCTAAAGTTGGGGTAGGCTGGGTATGTGGTATTCCAAGTAGCAGTTCCAAGGTCGGGAGCAGGCAGCAAGGAGCAGAATTGGTAGATAAGCAAGGTATGGTACACGGTAGTCAGATAAGGGATCACACCTTCGCTGGTTACAAGAAACTAGAAAACCTCATAGCTCAGGAGAGGTGGTGGATCCACAGCCCAGATAAATAGGGAGGCTGATCAGCAACTTTAGCCATTAGCTGGACAGTGAGCAAAAGGGAAAGATTAACTCTAGCAGTGCTGAAAGGAAGTCAACTGAGCACTAGTCCAAATACACACAGAAGGAGTAGAGCAATGCCCGCACCTGCCCGTCACAGCAGGTCAGCAGCATACACAGGCTGCCAGCCTAACACTCCATTGCTGAGATCTGCATTTGAAACTGTATGTTCTATATTTAATAAAACATTGAAAAGAAAAGGAGTACAGAACTAATGTGCACAGTGATGTCATGACATCTTTTTGATTGAATGCGCCTTTATTGCAATCAAATCTAAAAAATACATACTTAGTACTGCGATGCAGCGCAGGACACTAGCATTCTTATTTAATCACAAATTAACACATTCCAATCAACAAAGCACTCAGACAGTGATGAAGGGTGGGGGATGGGGATGAGGGGGAAGGGAGGGGAAATCACATGCCTGAAGCTTTATTGAAAAGACAGACATAAAAGGTGGAGAGGGGGAAGGCGAGGGTTTTAGTCCTTTTCTTCGTCGACGTCCAAGATGTTGTATTCCCGCAGCAGGCTGTGAATAAGCCTGTGGCAGTCCGGGACAGCCATGGTCTCCCTCCTGAGGATAAACCGGTTCCTGGCAAGCCATATAGCGTCCGTAAAACAATTCATAAGGCGCCAGGCCTCGTGGATGGCCTAAACAGTATGAATCCCAGGAAATAGTCCATACAACACCGAGGTGTATTGCAGGCTGTTCCTGAGCACAGAGTCTTTAAGTTTATGTTCCAGGGTATCCAACATGTCCTGTCCAAAAGGAGACTCCCAAAACAAGTGCAAAGATGTTTCCTCCATGAAAGGGAACCTGCAACAGTAGCGGGTTTTGCACAGGTTGTGGACATGCATGAATGACCATATAGGTAAGCTTTCCTGGATGGCCATCCATGAAAAGTTCTTGTGCCCATTGGTTAACCTGTCTGAAGGCACATTAGTCCATACTGTCTATGCAGTGTCATCAGGGAGCCCTGGAATTTACTCCACCAAGTCCTTTGCTCTGATTAACTTGTGGATTGTCTTGGGTTTCCACAAGTCAGGCTTGAGGCCCTCCAGTTGATGCTCCTTTAGACTAGATGATATCTCTGTAATACCAGGGAGAATGCCAGTTGTAAGGGATGGAGTTGTCCTACTTGACCCAGCTTAGACCCCTCCAGAGGGGTAGGAGAAAGAAGCGAGACATGGCCTTGCCCGCAGAGCCGTTAGCAGTTCTTAGAGTCCTGCAGTCACAAACAAAGGTGATCTGCAGTAGAGTAGGTAAGTCCAGTATGCCCTTCCCACCCTTGCTGGGCTCTTTGTACATGATGTCTCACTTCACTCTGTCCATTTTGGAGCCCCAAACAAAGTGAAACACTGTCCTGGTAATAGCCCTAGAAACACTGGCTAGAGGAGACCATACCTGTGCTGTATACTGTAGCATAGGCAGAACTTCGTTACACAGGAGGATTTTTTTTACTCTAAATAGTGAGCTGTCTGGGGCTCCTTAGTGCAATCCTTTGATTCAGGTTGGCCAAGTGTTCTTCCCAAGACTTGAGGACTGCGCCTTCCTTCCCGAACCAGACTCCCAGGATCTGGAAATAGTCTGATTTGATGGTAAATGGGAAGGGGCAGAGGAAGCCAGTTGCCAGTCCCTGAGGAGCATAGTTTCCGACTTCCCACAGTTAACTTTAATCCCCAAAGCTTGTCCGAACTCCTTGCAGGTCTGGAAGAGTGCAGTCACTGAACACGGGTCAGAGCAGAAGATGGTCATGTCGTCCATGTACAGCGAGCACCTGATCTCATAGTGTTTTGGTCCTGGTGTGGTGATCCCTCTGATCTCTCCATTCTGCCAGATAGACTCCACAAAGAGTTCTATAACACAAACAAAAAGGAGAGGTGATAGAGGGCAGCTTTTTCTAACCCCAAATAGGACAGGAAAGGGGTCAGTCTTTCAGCGGTTCACCAGCACCGTGCTGTAGATATCATGGCACATTAGGCTAACAAATGAACAGAACCTCCTGCCCAGACCCAGCTTGTGCAACACCTTGCCCATGAATTCATGAGACACTCGGTCAAATTCAAGGCTGACCAGGGCCGCGTGTACACTGCGGTTTTTGATATATTGTACCATGTCTCTCATGAGAGAAAGACTGTCTGCAATCCTTTGGCCAGGAATGCCTCAGGTCTGATTTGGGTGGACGATCCTGCCGATAAAAACCTTCAGCTGGTTGGCCAGTACCTTGGCAAGAATCTTGTAGTCCATGTTCAGGAAAGAGATGGGACGCCAGTTATACAGGTCTCATTTTCTCCCCTTCTGCTTATAGAAGGTCGTGATCATGCCTTCCCTTAGCGATGGGGGCATTCTACCCTCCACCACCATCTCCTCATAGAGTTCCAGCAGGTCCAGACAGATCAGATCACCAGTGCTACATAGAGATCTGCTGGAAGACCGTCACTGCCTGGGGTCCTGCCAGACCTAAAGGATCTAGCAGCAGAGAGAAGCTCCCCCACCATCAGAGGGGCATCCATTGCCTCAGCACCTACAAGATCAAGTTGGTTAGTGATACCTGACAGGAACTTATCGGCGGCTGTCGGGTCGCTGTTCTTCAGAGAGTTGAGGTCGCTGTAGTAGTCTGTGATGACTCCCATCATTATCTCTTTCCCTGACCACACGTTGACATTCTTGTCTCGAAGTTCATTTAGGGGTGTGTGGTTGGCGTGGAGTTTCCTGAAAAAGAACAGGTTACTTTTCTTACCCTTCTCCAGGTTTTTCACCTTGCAACAGTATATGATTTGCTTGGATTCCAGCTCAAAGTGCCTTTCCAGGCTCCTTTTGCTCTCCTTCAGCTCTGCTCTAATGTTCCAGCAGCTCAGATGAAGGGATCACAGCTGAACCGCCAGCTTTTTGAAGTCCCTCCTATTCTCACATGCCTGTTGTTGCTTGGCCTTAAAGAAACAACAAAATTGGACTTAAACATACTCCCACCAGTCACTAGCCTGTTCAAACAAGCATTTGTCATTTCGCCAAGCTATGTAGATCTCTCTAAGCTCCACAAGCACATCCTCCCTCCCATCTCAACAGAGCGCAGTTTAGTTTCCAGGATCTAAGGCCAGGGGCGAAACCGTCGCCGAGGACACACTGGACCTGAATGGCCCTGTGATCGGAGAAGCAAGGGATCATAGAGTATCTACACTGCCTGACTGCCAGACAGGCAAACACAAAGTTGATCATAAAGTGAGCCATCGGGTTGACTCCATGTATAATTTCGGAGTCTCTCCCCATGGAGCCCACAATGTCCTGCAAGGACACTTCAATGAGCAGTTTGGAAGTGACATCTAACTTGCTTAAATTGCTAGAGCTGCGTCTGTCCTCCCCAGTCGGGCAGTTGATGTCCCCGGCCATCATTACGGTACTAGAGGTAGCGAGCTGCAGTCGCAGGGGCTGGAAGAGCTCCAGTTGCTCACCCTTATAAGGGTAAGCATACACATTGATGAACCTGACAGGTCCCATCTACAACAAGAAGCCTGCCACAGATGAGCTCTTGGACAGAGTCAAGTCTAAAAGCGCTTCCCCTGAAGAGGATGGCAACCCCAGCAGACTTACAGTGTCGGCAACCTGAGAAGCAAGAAAAGCTCTGAATATCAATGGAAAATAGGTTAAAATTTGCCATCATGAAGGAGAAAATAACAGGTAAGTGTGAACGATACAACTTAGTTACTCCCTGGTCGTCCGGCTGCTTCTCTTCTTCTGGCCCTCAGTCTATGGGTTTGCCACATCAACATTAGGCACTGGGAACAATCCAGTGACATCTATGTTGCATTACATCTATAGGCTGACAGCGCAGGATTTAACAGAGGGCTCCAAGGAAGTTCCGTGACGAGACCTGTTTGTGGATAGCTTAGACTTTATCTGATAACTGTGCATTTCATACAAACAGGCAACAATGCGTTGGAACGCATAGGTAAGTTAAACACAATTGTCAAATAGGTTAATGTAAAAAAAAAATCAGAAAAGAGAAAGTGATAAAAAAAATCATAAAACATGAAAAACACATTTTTATTTTTATAAATGTGATAACTGGCAAAAAAAGGGGAAAGGTGTAAAAAAAAAATGCAGTCTTCAATCTGCTCAGTAGTAGACACAATAGGCTACAATTTTCTTGTAGCTCACATCAGCTTTGCTGTATATACTGGGAAAGCATGAGCAGTGTCATCTCAACATCATGGGTCAGTTAATAACAGCAAGACATTACTTTAGCAGATGTTCACATTGATTGGCATACATCCGCTATCAAAACCGCTATCTGAACCAGGCTTTAGTTTAGGGCAGGCATCAGCAACCTTCGGCTCCCAGCTGTTGTGAAACTACAATTCCCAGCATGCTCCATTTATTCCTATGTAAGTTCTTAGAAGAGCAGAGCAACTATGCATGCTGGGAGTTGTAGTTTCACAACAGCTGGGAGCCAAAGTTGCCTACCCCTGGTTTAGGGGTTTGGTATTGGGACTGTAATAGTTTAGGGCAGTAATGGCTTACCTCTGGCACTCCTCTGGTGAAACTAGAACTCCCAGCATGCTCCATTTATTTCTATGGAGTTCTGAGAACAGCTAAGTAAGTGTACACCTTGGGAGTCGTAGTTTTACCACAGCTGGAGTGCCGGAAGTTAGCCACCACGGGTTTAGGGAATATGAGGACTGTATTTGTTATAAAGGCTTAAAGTCTATGTACACCTTTGGGGTCAATTTGTTTATGATTGCATTTTACTCACTGTGGGCTAAAAATATTTTTCATTTGGTCTTTATTAAAAATATTCAGCCATTCTGAAACAAAAGGTTAACAGTTTGTCTAGCTGTGTGAATTCTACTTTACCCTGCCAGTCATATAATAACCCTTATCTCTAAATTACAAGAGGTCAAACACTTATTTAAGCCACAGTCTTATCAGTTAGATTAGAATTGTCCTATAATGAGTGTTTATAATGTCAGAGAGCAGAGACAAGGAGCTGTCAGCTGAGCTGCCTGATGGAACAGATTAAAAACAGACATCAGGCTGCTAAAGAATCTCAAGGCTGTACAAAGAAAAGGGTTCAAAACTTTTAATAAAGATCAACTGAAAAAAATTACTTTTAGCTCAAAATGAGTAGAAAGCAATAAATAAAAAAAATGGACCCCCAATGGTGTACATAGACTTTAAGGGTCTTTTTTTTTTTTTTTTTTAGGGGGTCTATATTTACACTGGGATCTGTATTCATTCTGAAGTTTTGTCTGTGGTCTATTTATGCTAGGGTATGTGGTTTCGTTAAATTTAGGGGTCTGGTTTGGTTGCCTAATTTGTTTTCAGGTCTGATCTGTGGTCTGCATTTAGTTTGGTAATTCAGTCTGGAGTCTTTGTTTAGGGTTCTGGTCTGGGAACTGTATTGGATTAGCCAGTCTGGTGTCTGTATTTATTCTAGATTTTGGCCAGTAGGATATATTAATGTTCCTATAGAGGCTTGGGATGGTTGTGTTGGCACGTGTCCCCAAGTGGCATGTGATCCAGCAGTAATGTCCCACAACTGAGGTGAGTCATGGGCTGCAGCAGCGTACGTGACCTCGTCCGTACTACAGCCAGAGATAAACAGA
Organism: Bufotes viridis; assembly: GCA_033119425.1. Classification (NCBI taxonomy): domain Eukaryota; kingdom Metazoa; phylum Chordata; class Amphibia; order Anura; family Bufonidae; genus Bufotes; species Bufotes viridis. The sequence goes on along the minus strand of CM065597.1, from coordinate 20,026,569 downwards.
TCAGAGACAGGAAGATGGCAAGGATAGAGCCATGGTGCGAGAATAGCGTGGCGGGAAGCAAGCTTTTATGCAACAGATACAAAACATTTCAGAGGCTACCCTGTACATAAAATGCCCATAATCCTGGAAAATCGATTTTCTTTAAATGGTTTGTCCAACCCCACACCTGTCCATGGGTTGTGCCTAGAACTGCTGTTCAGTTTGATTGAAGTGAATAGGGTGAGCTATAATACCACACACCACCTGTTTTTAGAACGAAAGACATCTTTTGCTACTCTTTAAGGGTTGATCTTGCATGTGAGTACATTGTAGAAGTAGAAACAGAAGAGAAGAATCAGCACTTTCAATATTCATTTTTAACAGTAGTTTCTTTATTCCGGTGGACACAATTATTACAGCTATTTACATCTCAAGCAGTAAAAACATGCGGTCTTTGTGTCAGTCAACGCGTTACTGAACTTTACAGTTCTTATTCATGACTTCAATAAGAACTGTAAAGTTTGAAGCAGCGTTGACTGACTACAAAGACCGCGTGTTTTACCGATTGAGATGTAAATAGCTGTAATAATTGTGTCCACCGAATAAAGAAGCTACGGCTAAAAATGAATATTGAACGTGCTGGATTCTTCTCTTCTGTTTCTGCTATCTACAAGGTCTTACCTTAAAATCCGAGCACAGGAGGAGCCTGACGGCTGGCTATTTGGAAGGCAGGTGAGCTGGATCTACTCTGTTTCTTACATTGTAAAAGTCTTAAAATTAATTACTCTACTGTGTACTTCTTCTTAGTTTCTTTTACTTCTTGTTCAGATCCCCCGAGATTTGATCCCACAGCTCAGGAAAATGTATAAGTGCTGGCGTCTTGTGTATCACAGAGATGCTCCTTCTTCCGTGTCGTGTACATCGTCATATATTATTATGATTGTTTTACTTTGTCATTCGTTTTACTTGGTCCTGTATAATATTACATAAGGTAAATTATCACATCTTATTGTCTGTGTCTGTTTTTTAATATTCTCAGGTTATATGTGAAGCCTCTGGGCACTCTTTGTTCTATATGACGATTAATATTGTTATTATGACATAGCTAACCCCTTGGTCTCACAGCCAGATTTATTATTTGACTTTTGAGAAGCTGTGTTTCCAAATTCTATAACTTTTTTATTTTTCCATTGATCTACCTATAGGAGGAATTGATTTTTGGCAGGAAGACTTGTAGTTTTTAATGGCCTCACTGCTGAAAAAAAAAAAACCTTTTATTTATATAATTAATGTTTATAATAGAAATTAAAAACCAACTAAAGAAACTTGCAGCCAAATCCCAGCAAATTGTCCAGCGGAATCTGTTGGAACCTATTATAATCAATGAGGCTAAGGGGCATTCTGGCAATGCTATACCAGAGAGCTTTGGCAGGTTGTTCTTTGCCAGAACTACTGCTGGTAGTGTGAAACAAGCCTAACATGGTCAAAGGTGCTCAAAGACTGAATAAATAAGTCTTTTTTTTTACTAAAGTGCATGATAGGAGTAGTAGTACATCTCTTTGGCAACTCTGCCTTTCACTGCTCATAGGGCACGCACGCTTTCTCCGGTTCTTAAAGGGCCAAAGCTCACACCTTTATTATTTCCTAGCTTATGGCTGGCCACCATAATTACAAACTATTCAGATCCAAGTCCTATCTGAAAACTACCTGTAAAATATTTTTTGTTGGATAACTTGTTTAACCCTTAGGCTCCCAGCGCCATATTGCTTGAACTGCTTTTTTAGCGGCGCAGATCGTGGATCACATTCAAGTGAATGGGTTTGCGTCTGAAGACAGCTGCCCCATGGTCGGTGCCCGCGCATTGCGGTCCGCAGCACAGCCAGGGCCGTCACACGGTTGTGTGCATGAGCCCTTAATTATTTTTTCCAATTTCACCCCATTTAGAATGTTTTCCTGCTTCCCACTACATTGTATCCCATATTAAAGGATGCAGACTGTCGGATGCTGATCGTGGCCCCCATTCAAGTGAATGGGTTTGCGCCTAAAGAGAGTTGCCCCATGGTCGGTGCCCGTGCACTGCGGACTGCACTTTGTGGTGCGCAGCACAGCCAGGGCCGGCACGTGGTCGTGTACATGAGGCCTTAATTGAGTATTTTTTCCAATTCCCACTACACTGTATCCCATATTAAATGGTGACATTAAAAAGTACAACTTACCTCACAAAAAACAAGCCCTCATATGGCTATGTGAATAGAAAAGTTAAAAAGTTATGGCTCTGGGAAAACAGGGAAGAAAAACAAAAAACAAAAAACCTCTGGTATCCAAAGGGTTAATGATATTTTTATTCAGATTTTGAAGCCAAAAGCCAGGAGTGGATTCAAAATGAGGACAAAACTTCCAGCCTTTCCTGCACGTGGCCTCTGTTCCTGGCTTTAGCCTAAAAACTGCATCAAAAATCTGAATGCTTAAACTCAGCTTATAAGCCCACTGCATGCACATGTATTGCTTTTTCTCTGTATAAATGGAAGACAGGGATTTGCACCTTTGATAAACTGATCGAGATTAATAAGCACAGAATTTTGCAGCTATTTAGATAACACAAGAGTTTTGGTGCACTTTATGATTTAAAAATTTCATGTCAACCATAACAGTTCTAGAAAGCCAATGGGGCACACACTCAGCGTGGTAGGTTTTCTGTTGGGGTCCACTGTCCTGACTTTCATTGTTTGCACAGGCTCTGCAGGTCATCCAGAGGAACAGCTTGACAGCCTCCCTGTATGAGTATGTATACAAAGTTAGCTGTCAATGATTAGGACCGCCCACTGGACTCCTAGAGTCTAAATAAGTTATACTGAATGTTTTTACCTGCACTACATATCAATCTGCTTAGCTCCTCCTGCTCTATAACATGATCTAACAGGTTCACTCCTTCACACGCACAAATTTGTAAGCTTTTCTAATGCCATTTTTTATTTTGTAACTGTGGGATTTTCCAAAAAATGCTATACTTAGTGTCTAAGCTAAAAATGCTCAAACAGGATAAAATGCCCAAAACAAAACTTCTTATATGAAGTGCATTTAATAATGAACTGTAGACTGTAGTAAAAAAAAAATGAAATGAAAATGTCCTTAACAACTGTCAAAATACTGCATAAACCACCCTAAATAGTGCCGTTGGGATACTTTTCTCATTCTCAAATACAAATCAAATTCTTGACTTATGTGAGGCAGGCTAATTGCTGGAATTACACATGGGGCTATGCAGCAGCACACGTCCATTCAGTTCCAGTTTTCAGCTCAAGGACAATAATAAGGAGTAAATCTGTGCCAAATATAACCTATCTTTCATTATTAGAAAAAAAGGAGTCTAGCATCTCCAAAAGTGACAATCTTTATTTTCTTAGTGCAGGTTAAAATTCATTATCCAATAACAGTTTTTACGCGTTTCGGACCTCTTTGGTTAGGTCCTTACTCATGACATAATGACCTAACCAAAGAGGTCTCAAACGTGTAGACGCTGTTATCAGATAATTTATTTTAACCTGCACTAAGAAAATAAAGATTGGTCCTCTTTTTTTCTATTTTATTGTTATTGGAGCTATTGTTTTCAGTTCCAGTCCGTGCTGTTACTCCAGAGTGGCATACTATCAGGTGAGCGCAGCCACAATTACTTTTTCTTCCCTGCATATCTTTTATTATTAATACATAGAGGTGAGCTAAAATGTGTGCATACAAACTTTTATAGGGAGAAAAATCAAGTCCATCCATGAGTTCCATAAACCAGACCACAATGGAAGGCTTTAGACTTAAAGGAGTCTCAGATGTTCCTGGACTGCAAGTTCTGGTCTTTTTCATTTATCTCACCTCTCTCATTGGAAATCTCACCATTCTACTACTGGTTTGCTTTGATCTCCACCTGCACACTCCCATGTACTTCTTCCTGTCCAACTTGTCTATCATAAACATATCAAGCTCTACTACAGCGCTACACAAGATTTTTGTGATCTTTGCAACAGAAAACCACATGGTTTCCGCCTCGACCTGTATGACCCAGTTGTATTTTTTCTGTTCATTAACCAGTAACGAGCTATCAATTTTGGCCTCCATGAGCATTGATCGCTACGTAGCCATCTGTAGGCCTTTACATTATCACGCTGTCATGAGCTGGAAACTTTGTGGTCTGCTGGCCTCATGCAGTTGGGGTTTTGGGTTTATGGAGGTTCTGCCTACCGTTTTGCTAATTTCAAGGTTCACCTGTTACATTTCCAAAGAAATGAATCACTATCTTTGTGATATTTTGCCGCTCCGGGAGATCACATGTAGCGACACTTCAATTTTGGATCTTTACATTCTACTTCTTGGCAACATGAACATCTTCGTTTCACTTTTACTAACTATAACTTCCTATATTTTTATTATCACATGTATTTTAAGGATACGATCGAGTGCTGGGAGACGTAAAGCCTTCTACACATGTTCCTCACACATCATGGTGGTTGTGATCTTCTATTCTTCCATCGTCTTACAATACACAGTAACAGTTTCTGGAGGCAACTTGGGTTCCAACAAAATCTTCTCTTTATTTAATACGGCCATTGTCCCCATGATGAACCCACTGATCTACACCTTAAAGAATAAAGATGTCAAATCTGCACTAAAACAAAAATTTAAATTGTGCGGGAAAAAATGGTGAAATTTCACTCAAAAAATAAAGGATCGGGTTCAATTTATCACAGTCCAGTGGAAGGCAAAACCAGCCGAGCCATTGTGGACAATTTATCGTTTCCTCTTGAATTACAGCACTCCACAGCTTGACCTCTTCTACTGCAGTGAAATTAAAAACTCCTGTACATGTTGTCTATTGACCCAGGATAGACTAACACATTATTGGGTTCCCTGTTTTGTGAAAATTTTTATCACTGTATAAATGAGTATTACACTCACTGATAATCTGGTTTCCTGGAGGTCTCCATGACAGCACATCCGAGACTGCATTTACCTGATAGGACATGAAAATACACAGAGAAGTTTAAAGCTCCGTCCCTTACCTTCCTCTCCAGTGTATTTTTAATGGACCACCAAATATAGGATATTAAAGAAATTAAGATTAAAAACGCCCACTTTTTTAAAACTGGCGTGAGAAAAGTCACAGTATAGGAGTATTTCTATTTAATAAATTACCCCCTAAATTTTTTTATTCTAGGTTTAATCCTGTCTGCAGCTCGGAGAAGCCTTGAGACCCAAGGTACTTCTGCTAAACTTTTGTTGTCGAGTGCACTTAATGCAGTAAACTGAACCCTGAGTGTATTAGGAGAAAGACCCAAGTCTACGCCAGCCTGTAAAATTTCTAAAATAAACGATATATCAGGGGTTACTTCATAGAATTTTTACCACACCTGGTCCATGATCCAAACTTAAGGTAAATTCTTAGTGGTAGTAGATTCTCTACTAGATAACATTGTCTGTACAACTCTCTCTGATAATCAATTTTTCAATGTTTTTCTCAAAATCCAAGATGATAATTTTATAATTTTTATGATTAGTGGAATCTTAGGCAATGCGTAGGCTAGACTGTAGAACCATTTCTGGCTGAATGCATCCACAGCGTATGGACGATCCCTGGGGCTGAGGGAGAAAAGTCGTTTCAGTTTCCGATTTTGTCTTGAAGTGAATAAATCTATCATGGGACTTCACCACTGTCTGGTTAATGCTGAAAAACTTCCAGAAACAGGGACCATTCTCCTGGATCCAATCTGTGGCTGACTTAGTAGTCCATTGTAACGCTCAAGGAGCCCTTTAGATGAACTGCAGCCAGGAAGCCACAGATTTTTTGCCCAGAAAAATATTCTTTGTGGTATCGATTGCAGATGACTGTCTTGCATCTCCTTGATGTATGAAAGCAACTGCTGTAGTGCTGGCTGATTCTTGGATACTTCTTTCATAGCCTTCAGACTTTCCCAAATAGCCAATAGCTCCCTGAAGTTTGACGACTGGGTCTTCACTTTTAGTGATCATTTTCTCTGATATGAGCCCTGATCTGTTTGGACTCCCCAACCCCAGGCATCCGTTGTAATTGAGAGAATCTGTTCTTGATGCCATTAAACTCCGTTCTCCAAATTCTTTTTATTTTCCACCAATTTATTGATCTCTTCACTTCTTTGTTTAAGTATATTCTTTTCTCTAATGCTGTTAGGCATCTGGCCAGAATGAGCTTTTGTAGAGGTCTTATATAGAAATGCGCCCACGCCAGTCAAGATAAAAAGGGTAGAGTCCCCAAGAGTGTCATGGCCATTCTGATTGAACAAAAGGATTTCTTTTGGAATTGATGTACTGGAAGTTGAAAGTTCATTATTTTTATTATCGCATGAAGAAAAGATTTTTGGGCTACCAAATGCAGAAGAATGCCCAAATTTTTTTTTTTTTGGTTGGCTGAAGTTAGGCTGGATTTGTCCCAGTTGATGATCCATCCCAGGGACTGAAATCCTTGGGGATATGGTCAAGAGCTGAAGTAGAAGCTGAGCCTTTGTATCCACTACTACCACTATGGCATCCAGATGAGATATAATTATCATTGACTCTTTCCCTAATCTTGTCATCACCTCAGTCATGATTTTGGTTAATATGTGTGGAACTGAGGATATCCCAAAGGAGAGACATCAACTGGAAATGTTGGATATTCATGCCTTGTTGTACTGGAAACCTTATAAATTGTCTGGACTGAATGTGAATATAGTAGTAGGCATCTTTTAAGTCGAACGTTGCCATTACCGCTTCTCTTTTTATAAGCTTTATTGTTGTTTTTATGGTCTCCATTTTTAATTTGTACTCAACCTGTACTTCACGTTTTGTTTCTTCTCCAAAAGTAATTGGGAGTAATGACTTTTGCCCATCTCCAAACTTGATTCATTTCCTAACAGATGCTGTTAAGGTTTTTCCATGAAAAAAAACTGCCTTTTTCTCTGAAATCTGTCATCTGGAAACCCTTTATTATGGCCTGTAACATTCTCTAATATTTTATTCAGATCTGCCCCAAACAAATATTGGCCGTAAAAGGGAAATCAGCTGATTTTTTGAGGCCATGTCACCAGACCACGCTTTTAACTAGGCTTGAGCGAATAGAGTTCGAACCTCGCTTTAGTTTGAAAACTTTGTTTAGGATATGTGGTCCATACTGTAATAAAATGGATTGGCTCCGCTGAGGCTTTGTTCTTCTCGTCACAAGTAATGCGAGACTTGCTTTAGTCTCGTGCCTGTGACATTACAGTTCAGTTCTGCACGTAAATTACTGTTTCAAAATCCGAAGCCAAACTCTGGTTTGTGCCTCAGTATGGCTTTAGATTTTGAAACAGTAATTTATGGGCAAGTCTCACGTTACTTGTGGCGAGTAGAAGAACAAGGCCTCAGCAGAGCCAATACATTTCATAGTGGTACGAAGCGCATATTTTAAATGAAGTTTTCAAACGAATCTGGTTCAGATAGAGAATTCAAGCCTACCTTTAACCATAGCACTCTCAGGCATGAGTTGGAAAGTACTAAAGTGAGGACTGAAAGCCTGACTGATTCCGCAAAGGCGTCCAACAAAAAATTAGGGGCAATCTTTAAGACAGGCAGACTTTCCAAAATCTGGTCTCTGGGTGTTTTGTTTATTGAATAGATCTCTAGTTGTTCAAACCCAGTGATCATCAACCTTCGGCACTCTAGCTGTTGTGAAACTACAACTCCCAGCATGCTCCTTCCACTTGTGTGGGAGTTTAGAGAAAAGCCAAGCACGTGTGTATGATGGAAGATGTAGTTCCACAACACCTGGAGTGCCAGAGGTTGCTGACCCCCGTTCTAACCAGACGTTAAAGGATACAGGCTACACAAGTGAATGCCACACCAGAGTTAGGGCTCATGAACACGACTGTATGTATTATGCGGTCCGCAAAAAATACAGATGACATCCATGTGCATTCCGTATTTTGCGGAACGGAACAGCTGGCCCCTAATAGAACAGTCTTATCCTTGTCCGTGATGCGGATAATAATAGGACATGTTCTATTTTTTTATGAACGGAAATGCGGACACGAAATGCACACTTCCGCCTTGTTTTTATGGACACATTGAAGTGAATGGGTCACACGGAAAGAAAATACATTCGTGTGTATGAGCCCTTAAGCAAAGCTGAAGTTGCCTCCCAGGTTTTTTTTTAGCAAATTTTCACCTTTCCTATCCATTGATCCTCTAAGTGTGCTGTGCCCTCAAAGGGTGATTGCGAACGCTTTGCGACCTTAGCAACCGGTATATCTACCTTGGGTACAAAATCCCAACATATTGAATCTTCTTCACTAAATATCATCCAGGGTGCATCATGGGTTTGGATGGATACAGCAAAGGCAAGTGCTACATACAGGGTTTAAACAAACCAGAGTGAATGGTTTACATGGTGAGAATGGCTCAGGGGACTCCAAACTGAAAAAGAAAAAGCATGGGGAAGATGTACATAAGGCAAGTGACTACAAGAGTGCAGCAAGCCCCTGAGGAGCCAGTGGAGAGGATGAGGTTGGTAGTAGCCCTGATGGGATGTTGTGTCAACACCTTTAGGCCGTTGCTCCCTGGGGTTCGGTGCAGTGAAAAGGAATCAGGCAGATGTAGATGAACAACAAACTTTTTTCTTTACAGAGTATAAAGGATGAATTACAGTACATCCAGCTGTCTGTACAAGGTGCAATGTCTCTATCCCCAGATTATGCAGTATGGTGGCAGCAGGGCTCCAGACTAAAAAAAATGACAAGGAGCCATTGGCTCCTAATCTGAAAAAGTTAGGAGCCAAATGAATTTTTTAGTCGCCAAATGCATATTATAATAAAAAATAAGACTTGTCCTTACAGAGCGGGGGAAGTGGGCTAGGGTGACAATACACAGTCCGGCATGCTGCCCAGGTGTGTGGCACGGCACAGTAGGGGGCATTCCTTGCGGATCTTCAGCGTGTAGGGCCCCTGTGAACACTGAACAGAGTCGTTTCCACTCTGGGGTTCACCTGAACCCCTACTTCTTTGGTGTATGAGCGGTTCAGCCTCAGCTGGCTGAGCAAGGCCTTCAGCTGAGCCCACCGGTAGTTTATTATCCAGGCAGTCAAAGGGAAGGGCAGACTTCATGGGCCCCCTTGTAGGGAGGCTAATCCTGTAGGGCCCCTGGGTTTGTAGAGGGCTGCTGCCAGTAAGGCTTCGTTCACATAACTGCTTGTCTTCGTTTCAAGCTCTGCTCAGGAGCAGGAGAACGAGAGACGGATGCTGGACAGACACTGACACTTAACTGACATTAACGGAGCTTAAAGACTCCATAGACTTTAATGAGGTCCGTTTGGTGTCGCTCAGAACATGATTTTTGAGCGGACATGAAAGTAGTGCATGCAGGACTTTCGTGGTCCGCTCAAAAATCATGTTCTGAGCGACACCAAACGGACCTCATTAAAGTCTATGGGGTCTTTAGGCTCTGTTGGTGCCAGTTAGGTGTCAGTTATGTACAGCATCCGTCCTTTCCATTCTCCTGCTCCTGAACGGAGCTTGAGAACGGAAAAGACAAACGGTGATGTGAACGAGCCCTAAGTTGGCCCATCATAGTTCAGGGAGGGTACATGATTCCAGCCATGTCAGATCAGAGTGTCCTGCAAGGAGCAGGTGGGCTGCGCGGCTGCCCCTATATCAGCCTCAGTTAAGCTCTTGCAGACGAGCGCCTCTGCAGCGAGTCTGCAATGGAGCCTGGCCCGACCTTCCTGCACTCACAGGATTCACATAGCATTATACTGATTTATGATGCTATGTGACTCTCAGTCTTGAATGTATTGATAACACTGGCAGCATTATGCCAGTGTTATCCAATACATTCCAGAGCTGTAGGGTTACATAGCATCATAAATCAATATAATGCTATGTGAATCCCGTGAGTGCAGGAAGGTCGGGCCGGAGCTCCATTGCGGACTCGCTGCGTGAGGAACGCTGCCTGCAAGGGGCCTTATAGCAGGCTCCTTACTTTAATGACCGGCAGCCCTGCAGCCTAACCCCTTCACTACCAGCCACACCAAAGCCTCCCCAGCATGGTGACATCTCCGCACTTACTGACAACTAGACTGATGGCACCCCGGTCCCTCATATGCACGTGCGCCAACAGATGGGACTGGTCCCACCGCACTTCGAGCTTACACCTGAGAAACCCCCTCCCCCACACTTCAGCATAAAATTGGAGGTAGGTGAGGGGATTAGCGGCAGCATAAAATTGTTGGCGTGCAGAGAGAGAGAGAGAGAGAGAGTTTGGGGGTGGGATACTGGGCAGCGGCAGCCAGCAAGTGAAGTCTTAGTGGCAAGCTAACCTGTTGGAGAGAGCAGTCGGCGTGGAGCAGTTTCATGAAGACAAGCCTCTGCAGGGTTCAGCGCGGAAGAATGGGGGTGGTGTGAGGGGAGCAGCAGCAGCCAATGGCAGGGCAGCCCGTGGATACCATGACCAATCAGCAGCCTCCTCACTAATAACAGAGCTCTGTACTGTGCGAAGCTCTGTTATTGGTGTCTGCTGCATGAAATCCGGTTCTTCTTAAAGTGGCAGAGCAGCGGAGGGACTAGCGCAAATGGCGACAAGACTACAAAGTCTTGTCGCCATTTTGCATTTTAAAAGTCGCATTGGCGACCATTTTGGTCGCCATCTGGAGCCCTGTGGCAGGCAATAGCACTTCAGAGAAGTCCTCTCTCATGATTTCCCTTCGCTAACAGCAATAAGCTAGCACTTCTGTGTAGTTGCCCACTTGTGTTATGAAGGTTTTTCAGTGTTCCAGTCCTCAATTGTGCTAATGGGTGTCTTAACTTGGTATACTTTCACCTGTATAGCTACAGTGCTGAGCAGTCTGCTGTCTTCAAGAATTCACCCGAGACAGAATCAAGTTGATCTCTGTGGAGAATCTCTTCCAGGAGAAGGAGCTCTGCAGTGTGCTTCCTCTCTTCCCTGAATCTACACAGCAACACGCCCTCTTGGCAGAAAGCTTACATCAGATACATAAAACAATATGACATAATATATAATAAACAATTGAAGATACCCTATCTGGGGTATTGCACGAGTATACATGTCATCCTGGAAAAGCCCTTCAAGCCAATAGTCTCCAGTTGTAGGATCCAATATGGTTATTTGTTTGCAGCTTGTGTCTCCAATCACCGCCCCTTGGTGGCTTTGTGAATCTTTCACAAGCATAGATTTTGAGATGCCAGATATCTCTATTATGTGCATGTAAAAAATGTTTTGAGGAAGTCGAAAAATCTTTGGCACCCAATTTATATCTATCACCAATCTGTTGCATATATATTCTTTTTTTCAGAGCCCTCGTTGTGCAATTGATATACTTTACATGGTTCACGTATCATTGTTTCTATAACATGCATAGTACCACAGATCATAAGCAAATAAATTGTAAGTGTTTGTCCTCTACCAAGATGTCAGTTCCTTAGTCTTTATCGTATATCGGCATGTAACCACAGCAGTTACTACAGCATTGGTGTGACTCTGAGGTTATCAGCCACGTGTTTTCCATTCCACAAGTATGAGGGTGTGGAGTCACTAAAGACTGAGCTGGCTTGATTTTCTGTTCTTTACATTTCTTATACACTTAGAGTTGATGATCCTGATTTCAGAATAAGGGGGAGCTGCTCATTTCTGCAGAATATCCAGTTCGATAATAAGAAATACAGGAACTCAGCTTTCTGACCTGTGATTTATTATCACCAGAACACATACAAAAACACGAGGAAAAGGATCTCACAATGACAAGGTTCCCATTTTCTGGGGTGAAGGCTATAAAACATTTACACATTTTTTTACAAGGATATTTTACCCCAAATAAAAGCTTTGTTATATTTTACATACATACAGAAAACACTGCAAAATATAGAAGGGCGAGCAGCAGTTCTAAAATGAAGAAGGTTCTTCTGGGAAACCAGGCAGTGTGTACACAGCGTAGGGATCAGTGACCGTTCCGAATAAACAAGATATGGAAAACTGTTGTAAAGTCTGATCAGCAACCACTCTTCAGTAGGTTAGTAACAAGGCCTATAGAAGGACATCTTTACCCAGGTATTGATACTGGCCATGAGAGATACAGCTTTCTAGAAACCTGACTCATCCTGTTCCAAACTGGAACATGCTGCTACTACTGCAACCAGTGCCCCCCAAAAAGCTGTAAGTAAAAAGAGGATCCCTGCAATAGTCTTGGGACATTCATTTCTAGGCAGCTTTATCCCAACCATATGCCACAGGAAGACCCAAGATGCGCACTGAAGAGGTCACGTTCTGTACAGTAAAGCATGTCTGTAATAAGATGGGGTGCCAGTTCACAGACGCACAGAAATGACCATCATATAGCCTTAGATCAGGGGTAGGCAACCTCTGTCACTCCAGCTGTTGTGAAACTACAACTCCCAGCATGCACACTTGCTCTGCTCTTCTGAGAACTCACATAGAAATAAATGGAGCATGCTGGGCATTGTAGTTTCACAACAGCTGGAGTGCCGAAGGTTGCTGATCCCTGCCTAAGATGATTTCAGGTAGAATGCCTCCTTAAAGAGCTGTCCAGGAGTATGTTAACACCAGGTGTGAATCAGCAACCATGTAAATGCATGGATGGGCTGGGTTCTTCAAAGAGAGGACCAAGCTAATCAACAGATGACGTGAGCAGTAGGACCTGCATCCATTTGGTAACATAACTTCAGGGTCAAAAATATCCAAGTAGAAGACCTTCTACAACCATTCTGAGCATCCGCTATCCTGGCTGAGGATAAACCAGCGCCATGCAGCACTTTAGGTTCAAAATCCATGAAGAAGTACCACATAATTAAATACATCCACTTGAGAGTGTGTCATGGAACAGCAAGATCTCCAAACACGATGGAAGATGTTCTTCTGTCTTACAGAAAATGTTTCTACTCATTCACTGGCTGTTGATCTTCTCCTTCATGAGCGTTAGCATCATGTCTGAGTAATGCTCCAGTAATTGCAAAGTTGGGGTGTTGGAGCACCTCTCGTGGGCCACTGACTCTTTACAGAAGACGCCCTTCGCTCGACTCCCACCAAATCTATTTCACACTGAACGTGATCGAAGCGCGTTGAAGAATAAAGATCTTAGATGAGACTTCTTTTCTTCGGATCCGCCACAGCTTTCAATCTGTAAGCAAGTGATTAATAAAATCAGAATCAGTGTAACAAGGGGTGTTCTCCTCAAAGAAGAGGCCAGTATAGCTAAAAAATAGGGGGGTTAAGATTCACAATGCACACCTTCTTCCAATCACTTACCTCTTTGTAAGTTTGTAGGGTTTTTTGGAAGGCGTTGTGAAGCTCTTCTAGTACCCGCTCACATCGGCTTTCCAGTACTTCCACATCTGACAGAGGCAAATTACAGATTAGAGGACAGCACCTACTACAGACCAGCCCATAGTATTTGTAGAAAAGTGCCCAAGTTCTAACCATTTTTCTAAATAAAGGGATTGTATACCGATAATATACGCCATAAACCTCCGATAGGAGCAGATCCCACATGTGGAACGCGCACCTATCTAAAGAATGAGACCCTGCCATGAATAGAGAACATGCAGTACATGCATGCCTTTTTTATTCACAGCTATGGGACTTCCTAGATGACCCCAGAGACTCCACAAGGAAACCGCAGAATTACTGTTTGAGAAACAGTGTAGGGAGTTGTGTGAACACTGTAGTATAACCCACGTGGCTGTATCCTTAACCTCTGTTGCACATTTCAAGGTGTTCCGACCTAAACCATGACTGAGATGGAAATACCCTTTAATTGTAGTCACACAGGAATGTTAGGTTTTGGTTGGAGTTACGCTTCAAACCACTACTTGACATTGACTTACTTGGTTCTTCGGGTCTGCTGCATGAAGATGATGGGTTCTTATTTGACATGTGAGCGTCTTCCATGACACAGTTACTACTACTGATACTGGCGTGGTTTGGAAAGTCTGCTATGGATGCCCTTCTAGGGAAGTCCTGGAAATCGGGTGGCCTACTGTTTGATGCAGAGTTTCTCCTTTTTTGTATGTTGATGGCTGGTCCACTCTTCGGGACATCTCCACCTTTAGACTTTAGTCCATTCATCTCCTCTTTTCTAGACGCCTTTGAGAGGTTATTGACTGATTTCGCCTTCTTTTAGACGAGAAATGATTCCATAGCTGGATGGCGGTGGCATTAGAAGTTTATCGGACAGCGAGTTAGAGGAACTGACTAAAGATTTCACCTTCTCTTGGTGTGAGGAGGGATCTGCTCACAAGATGTAGAAGCTGGGAGAGGTTTATAGGAGTCATCTTCTGCAGGAAGGAACTTGTTCTGTTCTAGAGTCAACAAGTCTATGCTAGACACTGGCCTTGAACTCTGAGACAGCTTCCCGTGGTCTTCTGCTTGGGTGGCATTGATGTTCTCCTCCATCGACACACTACGGAATATTTTCGCCTTGGAACTAGCAGTCGCTTCCATGTACGACCTCCCTTTGTTGGATTTGTTTTTATTTGGCCAACAACCGGGAAATGAGGATCGGGATGACGATGTCTTATCATCGAGTTGAGATCTTTGCAAACTGGATGTTGATTTTGAGATTTCTGGGGGGAAAAAAAGGGACAAAATTGTATATAAAATTTGTAAAATATATATATAATTTTTTTTTTTTTTTTTAATTTAAAGGGGTAGCCCCCATCTTAATGGGGATGTGCGCTTATTTACAAATAAAGGTCTATCCTCAGGACACCCCAGCTGTTCTGCATTAGCTCCAGATGTTGTGCAGTGAACAGAACTGGTTTCTGATGCTCCATTAGCAGGACCTTCATCTATAGGTCGCACATTAAAGTACATACATCACATGGCGGCCTCGGTGGTCAAGCCAGCTTTCATTTTCCAAAATGTGCCCCGTTGTCCGCAGTGGCCCCGCAACAATTTGCGCCTCATATGCAAATGGGCCATTCGGCTGAACTGGGCGGTCCTGCAAAGTTCTCCTGGGCGTGGCTTTCTTCTCCTTGGCACGGAGCGCATCCAACTAGCGCCCCGCCTCAGCCAGGGGAGAAGAAGCCGAGTTCTCGCGAGATTTGAGATCTCGAGCGATTCACAGAGTCTAAGCCGGGCGCCATCTTGGATTCCCCAGAGGACTCCAAGATGGCTCCCGGCTTAGACTGTGAAATCGCTCGAGGGCCAGGGAGAAGAAAGCCACGCCCAGGAGAACTTATGGCTCATTTGCATATGAGGCGCGAATTGTTGCAGGGGCCACTGCAGACAAACGGGGGCACATTTTGGAAAATGAAAAGCTGAAACAGCACCACCGGGGGCCGTCATGTAAGTGGATATATGTATTTTAATGTGCATTTTCAGATGAAAGGTCCTCTTTAAAGTGAATGAGTACAGGCCATCATTTGTAAAGTAGATCAGGGATCAGCAACCTTTGGCACTCCAGCTGTTGTGAAACTACAGCTCCCAGAATGCACACTTGCTGTGCTGTTCTAGGAATTCTCATAGAAGAAGTGTATGAAGCCAGAGGTTGCTGAACCATGAAGTAGAGAAACACCAGGGGATATTTAGAGGGTGTTTTATTTGGATTTTCAGATCCACCAGGGTGGTCCGGCAGATGTCAGAACAAGGGAATTTTACTACAACAAACAATATGCAGAGCAAACCTAAAGAACCACTTACCAGCATGCCTCTCAGACTTTCTCCTTTCCATTCTGTCTGCGGCTTTTTCTGTCGGCCTCTTCCATAAAAAAAAAAATTTAATATTAACCAGGAATAACTAAACAAATAAAATCCCGTAATTCAAATGAAAAAAAGTTACTTTGAAAAAAATCCATCCATGTAGAGCAGCGACAAACATATACCTGTCCAACATCTGACCCCGGTATAACATACTTCGTTCAATTGCAGCGCATACATACAACTTAAAGGGGTTCTCCAGAAATTAAGAACATGAAAATACTTAAAGGGAACTTGTCACCAGGAAATTCACTGATAAACCAGGCATGCTGCCTTGTAGCGCTCACTCTGCTGAATATAATGATACCTTTCACTTGGTAATCTGTTGCTTAATTGTGGAGAAAAGGTACTTTTAATCCATATGCTAATGCACTGATTGGAGTCCAGTAGTTGATACGAGTCCAGCATTTTTTCTATTCAGAGCTGTAGCCACTCCCCTATTCACTTCAGATGTAAAAGGGGCGTGGCTTATTACATCATTCATTCATATTAATAATTGTTTATCACCCCATGAACAAACTAGCCCTTAATATAATTACTAACTTCAATAGTATATTCCTCCCCCTTTTTTCTACCTTGGTAATATAATACTTTAGCATTCCCTGTTATTCATTTTCCGGCCAATTATTAAAATGAATGGTTTATCAGTGATTTTCCTGGTGACAGGTTCCCTTTAAATATTACTTTATTATAAGTATATTCCCAAATAACTTTCATTACTTATAATGGCTCGTTTTGTCTGGGGAGCAATCATCAGGGGAAACAAAATGTCCGAGATCCTATTAGTACACACAAAACCTGTCCTAATCACACAGGAAGACAAGTTACTTCAGAACACCGAGGTAAAAAGCTGCCTCAGCCTCCTCTCTGCTCGTCAGGGATTATGATCCTGAATACAGTTTAATATGATCTTCAGCTGAATCTCTGCAGTAATGGAGGTCATAAGGAGATAAAGTACAGAGAAAAGGTGAGGCACAGTCTGTCCTGTCCATCCTCTCTGTACTTCATGTCTCCTCATAAGCTCCACTCCTATAGAGATTCAGATGAAGATCATATCATCTGTATTCAGGATCACAATTCCTGGCAAGTAGAGAGAGAGAGATGAGGAGGAGGAAGCTCCTTACCTCAGTGTTGTGAAGTAACATACTGCTATGTGATTAGGACAGGTTCTATGTATATTAATAGAAAAGCAGCCATTTTATTTCTCCTGATGATTGCTCCCCAGACAAAACGAGCCATTATAACTAATGAAAAGATATTTGGGAAAACATTTATAATAAAGTAATATTTAATTATTTTTATTTTCTTTATTCCCGGAAAAACCTTTAAGTTTTTGCCTAAACTTGAACCTTTTTTTATTTGTGTAGGGTAAGTGATCAGAATAATTTTTGTATGTATATAGGCAGCAGCAGGGAGACTAGAGGCAGGCTGAGGAGCCTTTGCATGTGAGCAGTCTTCAGTGTGAACAGGACAAGCTGAAGAAAGATTTTCCTTAGCAACCTCTATTTACATTAGAGCCAATATTGTATTAGAAGTGAACAAAATCACTTAATAAAGTATATTACAAAAAAAAAAAAAATCAAAAATTGAATCACTTCCTCTGCAAGTAAAACAGTACGACGGTTTAACCACCTAACAGTTTTGCCGGAGTTCTCCTCGGGCTTTGGGAGGGGGAAGGCTGGGAGCTGCTTTAGCTGCGGATATCTCTGGACTGGTAGCAGCTAGAGATATGGGCCTTGTCTTGTTTGAAACCTGGCATTTCAGCACAGTATCAGCTGGAGCTATCACTGTTAGAAATTAAGTCGGGAATAAGCGCAGTAAAACCTGCTTTTACTTTCACTTTCTGCTACATTCACTGCCATCCCGATTTCTAAGGGTTCATGCACGTGACTATGTATTTTGCTATCTGCCAAAAATACAGATGACGTCCGTGTGCATTACGTATTTTGTGGAGCGGAACAGCTGGCCCCTAATAGAACAGTGCTATCCTTGTCTGTGATGGTCCGCAAAAAATAAAAAAAAAAAAAAAAAAAGACAAAAAGAAATTACGTTTGTGTGCATGAGCCCTAATAGCGATATCTTCTTATGTAGTGAAGATAATGCTGTGAATCTGGTATTGTATGAAAGCTTGGAATGTCAGCTTTTGAAACATCTCTCTAGCTGCTACCAAACCAGAGATATGAACAGCTAAAGCAGCTGCCCCCCCCTCCCCCTTCAGTCTGGAGCAAAGAAAGATATATAGAAATTTTACATCATCATCATTGTAGTGACCAACATAATAAAGATATGTTTTTTTTTTACCACACAGTAAATGCCGTACATAAATTCCACAAAATAATGTTAAAATTTCTGTTTTTTTTTAATCCTTCTCCCTAAAAATAAAATAAAAGTTAATAAACTGTATGTATCTGAAAATAGTTGCTAAAAAGCCTACAACTAAATAAAAAAAAAAAATAAAATACATTTAGAAGAAAATATTAAAAAGTTATAACTGCGGGAACACAAAAGGGGGAAATGTTACTTGTCCTTAAGGTTAAAATATGTTATGTCACTAAGAGGTAAAAAAGCAATTGTTTCATTTAAAAAAAAAAATGGAAAACTTTTATTGAAACACACTTGCAAACTCACGAGATAGAAAATCTGATGACTCCATTCCAACACACAGAATGGTACAATGTAGAAAAATGTAAGAAACTAAATATTTAGAATATTTATAAAAAATGTGTGTATATGTTACACCTGTGAGATTAATGTTAAGATTTATTATATTATTATATTTTATATATTTTTTTTGTTTTTGTTTTATGACTTGTATTTATTATACATTTTATTTATTTGTACTGTAATTCAAAATGACAAAAAAAAAAAAAAAAAAAATGTAGCAGCAATTGTGTCCCCCGAGTTGTGCACCAAGGTTAACTGCAGACACAGATTAAAAAGAACAATTACAATAAAAAAAAAAATATATATATTTTTGGGAAGGTTGAAACAATTTATAGGCGACTGTTAAAGGGGCTGTCCAGCTTCCAAATGTGTTCACCTCTCCTGACATGTCTGTTTTAGTAAATTATAGTATTTCCCGTAATATAAGAATTACAAGGCGTCTCTTTTAAGTTAGTGTTGTGGTGTTCCCCTTTTATTACTACTAGAAATGTATGAATAAATTGACATTGTCTGATCAGTGCAGACTCTGTAGGGACATGGCCTTTTTATCAGGGGATTGGCAACTCTCAGTTATGAATTTATTCAGAAGTTCCCAGGTGGAATAACAGAGGAACAGCACAACAGAATTCTAAAAGAAAATATTCTCCAGAATTGTTATTTTGTGGGTAATGCAAGGATTTACAAGTCAGGAAGGCCAACAGGTCCTCTTTAAAGGAATTGTCCAAATTAGAGAAGCCATGTTCAGACTGAAGTCACCCCAGTGGCCTGCTGATCTAAAGGTCTGGATTCTCTAATCCCCAAGTAAAGGAGGGAAATGCAGTGTCACCCAAAGCCCACTGACTCTCTACTTTAGCCAGCAGAGGAGTAAGCCGAGCGGGCAAACCCCCGGCTTGTATTCCTCCTCTTACATCAGAAAGACTTCTCTGAGACTGGTCAGGTTCCACTTCAGTTTCTGTGGTGATTGCCGTCGCCATCTGCTGGCCACCAGGTAGAACGTCACATTCCGTCCTGTAAAATAAAGGAATAGACAGCATCCAGTAAAACGTAGTGACCTAGAGCGGTCGCAGCTATAACCTGCAGAAGGAGATGTTACCGGTTGATCCTCAGGCTCTGCCACAAGAACCTAGAAGAGAAGCTGAGGCGCAGGTTCAGCATCTGGTCATCCTCATCCGGCATTAGATCCGGCAGTATGTTGTCAAACTTCTCTGCAAAGACGAGATGTTAGACTGGAGCACACTGGACCCACCAGATCAGTACTGTACTGGTTCCGTGGGATTTCCAAAGGATAACACCTTCAACATACATGACTGTACTGTATATATTTTCCTTGAATCCCGTCATCTGGCAGCTCATATGTAGCTCTTATGTCCTGACCTCATAAATACTTATTTAAGGCTGAGTTCACATCACCGCTTAGATTTGCGTTCTTCTGATCCGTCAGGAGAAAGAGAAAAAAAAATTCCTCTTGCCTCAGTTGGCATCAGGATGCATGCAGGACTTCCCCGTCTAAGAAAACGGATCTCAGAGGGAAATGGCTCAAATGGATGCCAACTGAGGCAAAAGGATCAGTTTTTTTTCTCTTTTTACAGGATTCTTTAGTTTTTTTCTCTTCTTCTGACGAATCAGAAGAACGGAAAGCTAAACAGTGATGTGAACTTAGCCTAAGCTATATTCTTATCAGTTTGATACAAATTAAGCTACAATGAGTGATTGAGGTCAGGAGAACAGAGATAAGCGCTATACCTGAGCCGTCAGACGACAAGATTCAAAGAAAACAAACTGATTGTTTGCAAACAGACTGTTCAGAAACAGCTGAACATTTTTAATAAATAAAGACCAATTAAGAAAATGATTTAAAGCCCCAAAGTAGTCAAATGCAATCATAAAAAAAAAAAAAGATTTGCATAGAAGGTGTCTATAATCTTTAAGAATTTCCTTGAATACCTAAGGTCCCCTATGATTACCTATGAGATATTACAACCTAGGTAAATCCTTGTATAAGGCTAAGGCAGACAAAAAAATTAACTAGAGATTGAAATTATGTGTAATATTTGCTCCCCAGGTCCCTATCTGTGGATTCTAAACACGAATGAATCTCGGCCGTAGCGCTCTTAAGGTGCAAGATGGTGGCAGTGACATGATTCACTGATTTCTGTACTGTCCCTGGCCAGTTCCTCTTCTGCGCTTGGACTGGACACGCTCCTTTATTTTACTGTGCATGCACAAAGAAGGATCTCTCCAGGGACAGCAGAGAAATGGGTGACTTGGGTGAATCCATCACCATCTTGCTCCTTGTGGACGAAGCTTGAGATTTTGATGTCTGATGTCTGCGCGACATGCCTGTATGTCGCGCAGAAGACGAACCTGGGTGCCCATCTGTGGGCCAAGTTATGATCAAATCCACAAATAATCCGTAGCACTCCTTATAGCTTGAAAAAGACTCACTAGGGTCGAAACGTTGCCCTGTATGATGCTGGTTTGGTGAATAAACCCACTTTTCATTTTGAAACTATAAGGAGTGCTGCGGATCATTTGAGGATTTCAACATAGGGACCCGTGAGCCAAGGCCCAACACTGCGTACACCAACTTGCCCCAATGAGGGTTATTAATCTTGAGGCTTTCATTAATGGACTCATACCTTAACAGGTGATGCTGTGCTGCTTCAAACGCCTTTATATAAGGCTACTTTCACACTTGCGTTGGTAGTGGATCCGTCTGTTTATTTGCAGACGGATCTCGCACCTATAATGCAAACGCTTGTATCCGCTCAGAACGGATCCGTCTGCATTAGGTTTAAAGAAAAATGACAAAAGTCAAATCGGATCCGCTTTTGAATTACACTGAAAGTCAATGGGGAACGGATCCGCTTTTGAAATGCACCATATTGTGTCATTGAAAACGGATCCGTCCCCATTGACTTACATTGTAATTAAAACGGATCCGTTAGGCCTCGCCTCTTCAGACGGACACCAAAATGCTGCAAGCTGCGCTTTGGTGTCCGCCCCAAACGGAATAGAAGCGGAAAGGAGCCGAACTGATGCATTCTGAACGG
Source organism: Bufotes viridis (assembly GCA_033119425.1). Classification (NCBI taxonomy): domain Eukaryota; kingdom Metazoa; phylum Chordata; class Amphibia; order Anura; family Bufonidae; genus Bufotes; species Bufotes viridis. The sequence continues at coordinate 20,005,114 of CM065597.1, read as the reverse complement.
ATCCTTATCTATTCAGAATGCATTGGGAGCAACTGATTTGTTTTGGACCATTTGTGAGAGCCCTGAAACGGAGCTCACAAACGGTATCCAAAACGCTAGTGTGAAAGTACTCTAACTCCTAAGTTATAATCAGACATACAGATGTATGCCACATAAAACCGAACTGCTTTCTCTATACGTGCCCATGCCCCAAACCCATACTTTTTATATGGGACACCCTGCAATAGTCACCTTCAGCGAGAGCCTCAGCCAACGTATCAAAGTGTTTCTGCATAAATCTCTCCGGTTCTGGTGTCTCTGCGCGGATGTTCTCCTCCATATCATCATCCGGCTCCACTTCAGAGCAATTGTCCGACATCAGTGAGTCTTCATCTGGAGAAAAGAACAGAGTTATGGAAAAATCTGAATATTATGAGAGTGAGGACAGACCCTCCCAGGTGACCCTAAAGGAGTACCGAGCATGAAGATTAAGAGGAGGAGAAAAGACCAGTTTTATTTTACTCATCAGGATCAACTATACCGGGCTTATAGGGTTCAAGCTGGTGCCAAGAGCTGCAACAATTACTCGATGTAATCAACACAAAAATATCCTCAATGCCTTTTTTCGAGGACTACGCTTTAATCATGTGACCATGGAGCGTGAGTGAAGCGAGCCGGCTATAACTGACCGCTCCGTGGCCTCCCGTCGGCACCGCGCTGCACTGTCCAGGGCCTTGCGTGGACACATTGTCAGCGAGCGCTGCCTGATGCTGTGTGAGACGTCCGGTCCCTCCCATTGCATGTTGGGAAGAAGACGCGGTACTTCTCCTGTGGACTCCATGTCAGCAAGCCGCGCACCCCTGCCAGGAAAGGTAAGTATTCAGTTCTCATTAGCAGCGGCCCAAATCTGCTGTCGGTGGAAAAGGGGGGCACCCATCATTTGAAGGGGCTGATGTCGCTGAGGGACATACATGACGATGGATGGCATGGAGGGGCTGATGGCGCTGAGGAACATACATGACAATGGATGGCATAAAGGGGCTGATGGCGCTGAGGGAGTGGGGACATGGCAATGGATGGCACGGAGGCACTGGGGAGGGGTGGAATGACAATGAATGGCATGGAGGGGCTGATCAGATGGCACTGGGGGACATCACATGCAAATGTAGGCACTGGGGACAATGACATGGCAATGGATGGCATGGAGGGGCTGTTGAGGGGGCAGCTGATGGCACTGGTGGGTGGGGGCTGATGAATTTTTATAATAGAAAAAGTTTTTAGTTTTTTGTTATTAGAGCACTCGAATAAATCGGTAGAATACTCTATTAAAAAATAGTCGATAGCTGCAGCCCTACTGGTGCAGATGCTCTTTAAAGGGCATCTGTCAGCAGTTTTGTTCCTACAACACTGGCTGATCTGTTACATGTGCTTGGCAGCTGAAGACATCTGTGTTGGTCTCATGTTCATATGTGCCCGCATTGCTGAGAAGGATGTTTTAATATATGCAAATGAGCCTCTAGGAGCCATGGGGCGTTACCATTACATGTAGAGGCTTAGCTCCCTCTGCAACCGCCACACCCTCTGTACTTTGATTGCCAGGAGTGATGATGTCCTTTACTACTTGGTCCTGTGAATGAAAGTGCAGAGGACGTGGCAATTGCAGAGAGAGCAGAGCCTCTAGGTGTAATGGCAACGCCCCGTTGTTCTAGAGGCTCATTTGCATGTAATAAAACATAATTTTCCTCAGCAATGCGGGCACATCTGAACATGGGACCAACTACAGACGCCTTCAGCTGCCAAGCGCACATGTAACAGGTCAGCCAGCGTCATAGGCAAAGGGCATCTGTCAGCAGCTTTGTAAAGTGTCACAAAGCTTTCAATAAACTTTTCTTATGTTAGAGCGACAAAAGTAATAGATTAGTGAGGGTCCGAGTGCTGAGACCCCCGATTGCTAGAATGAGGAGGGAGAAGCGCTCACATTGCAAAAGACAGAAAAAAATAGAAAGTCCATGGGCTCGTCTTGCTTCCATCTCCTGCAGCAATGAGAGAGAGACAGAGAGAGAGCAGACTATGCAAGAGCTTCTAGCTCCTTATTCTAGAGATCAGCACGGGTTCCCGGCCCTCAGACCCTCACACCCATCAATACCTTTAACATGTCTCTTAGCCCCAAATCCTGATTCCTTTCAAACAATATTAAACCGACTATCTTTCAGGTTGCATGCAGCCATCTCTACTGCATGTCTTCCATAGGACAAAGGGGTTTTCTAGGACTACAATACTGACAACTAGGGGTGCTGGGAGTTGGACCCCAACTATCTAAGGGTAAGCTGACGGCACTCCACGCGCTGCTTCTGTTTCCCCTCACTGATTACCAAGTACAGCTCCATATTTTTGGAGTCACTTGAATGGGACTGCAGTACCAGGTAAATTCAAAACCGAGGGCATGGCGCTGTACACAACCATGGATACAAATGGATCCGTCCATGGGATGGAGGAGTAGAAACTCACGGTAGTAATGGTCTAAATCAGGGATGCTCAGCCTGCGGCCCTCCAGCTGTTGTAAAACTACAACTCCCACAATGCCCTTCTGTAGGATAAAAGCTGTAGGCTGCCAGGGAATGATGTGAGTTGTAGTTTTGCAACAGCTGGAGGGCCGCAGGTTGAGCATGCCTGGTGTGTGACCATTGTTAGTAATGATCCAGTTACCTAGGTCACCCCCTGACAGCAGTCCATTATTGTGCGAGTCACTGCCCTTGTCGAAAGTCCGTTCTTCAACAGAAAAATCGCTGAAAGACAGGCAAGAAAACAAACTCATGTTAAAAAAAAGAAATCCCAGTGGGCTGATGTCCAGGAGGCCGCACGGGCCCTCCTCATAGCCACCAACTGGATACCTAACAATCTGATGCTCTCAGTAGTAAGTAATGCTAGGGGCATCAGATACTTATGCACCGGGACAGTTGCTGCAGGTATCCTCCTGAACTGAATCGCCATCCCCAGGACGATCATACAGTTGAATACTGCAGTAGGGCGGCAGTATTTTGTGCTGGACTGTAGTATATGGTTTTGCTGGGGTAGAATTTTGTGATGCACTACAGTATTGCTGGCCCAGACTACTTGTCAGTTTGGACCCACATGGGGCCTCTTTTTTTAGGTTTTTGTTCCAGGACCAATTTAAAGGCTATGTACACCTTTGGGGCAATTTTTTTTTATGATTGCATTCTATTCATTTGAGGCTAAAAATCATTTTTTTTAATTGGTCTTTATTATAAATATGCGGCTGTTCTGTCAGAAAGGGTTAACCGTTTTTCTAACTGTGTGAATGGAACTTTTACTTTGTGCCGGTCATCTAATAAACCTTATCTGTAAATTACTAAGAGGTCATAAAGACTTATTTAAGCCACATTCTTATCAGTAAGATAAGGATTGAGCTTTAATGAGGGTTTATAAGGTCTGAAAGCAGAAATAAGGAGCCTATCAGCTCCCTGACTGTCAGAAAAAGAGATAAAATTCAGATCCCTCTATTAGAGCATCTCAGCTCTGTACAGACAAAAAGGCTCCATATTTGTAATAAAGACCAATTGAAAAAATGATTTCTAGCTCATAATGAGTACAATGCATTCATTTAAAAAAATTGCCCCTAAAGGTGTACATAGCCTTAGTGCTGTGACCACTCAGACACAATTTCCGACACTACAGGAGGGAATAGTACCCACTTATACCCCCAGAGCTGGCAGTGTAATTACCTTTCTTCCTGCTGGGACACGTGCAGAGATGAAGGGTAGAATATACTATTGGACTCTGAAGACAGGGACTGAATGTCTGTGTCTTCTAAAGCTGAAGACGCCTCAGTGATGAATGTCCTGTTGTCTAAGAAGTCGTTCCCGTCCTCAGACTGCTAGGAGTGAGAAAGTTCAAAGAGTCAAAGCAGGACTGGTGTTTAGGGAGAGCGGTCAGCGGATTCTCGCTGACACTTACCTCCAGCAGATCCTGCAGACTCTTGGGTTCGATGTCTGTGGTCTCGTCTAGGAAGGAGTTCTGCCCTGGCTCATGATTTGGGGTACAGCTCAGATCATTGCTGTTCAAGAAATTTCGGATCAGGACCGTGCTGTCACTTTGGGCCCATCGTCCTTGTGGCCGGTATTGATTTTGGGAGAGGACGACTAGGGGTTCGGTCTGGTCTTTATCCTATGAGATATGAGAAGAGATGGAACTAGTACCCATAGTTATTAGATTCGCTAGAGATGTGGGGCTTCAATTCTGGGGGCAACAAAGACATTTCTGAGACTCAATGAAAAATCTTGGCCAGTCCTGAATGAACTCATAGCTCAGTGCCGTGTAAATACTGTCTACGGCTGGGATCGATTTTGGGCGCAGATACACGAAGACTGGACCCCAGAGATGCAAGAACGGTAACATGCTACTAAACCACCCCACCCCCAACCCTGCTAAGAGGTATCAGAGCTGCTTGGAAAATGTCCCTGTCCCAAAGAATTACTCTTGGAAAATACAGGGTGAGTTGCCATTGAAGCATCTCTTGGAAGGTCCGGGATCTTCTAGTGGAGAACCAGTGAGTGTATGGAGTCGGGCCAGGCAATGCACCATGGGGAAAAAGTATGCATAGCAACTCTCCAACAGAATGAAGAAAACTGGAGCCAAATCGGTGCTGTCTACAGATGGGAGTCTGGCTTAGCTAATCCCAAGTCCATATTTGAAGGTGATTTAAAAAAAAAAGGTCCAAAACACTGACTGAGGCCTCTTTCACACTTGCGTTCTGAGGATCCGGTGGGCACTTCCGTCCCGCCGGATCCGTCAGAACGCAAGTCGCCTGAAAGCATTAGAAGACTGATCAGGATGGTTTCAGGTTACCATGGCAGCCAAGACGCTACTGAAGTCCTGGCTGCCATGGTACGCCGCAGCAGTGTACTTACGTGCGCTGCGGCCGCCCCTTCATGACGTCACAGGTCCCTGCGGCGCATAGATCAATGCGCCGCCCGGACCTGTGACGTCATGAAGGAGCGCCCGGAGACCATAGCGCAGGTAAGTACACTGCTGCGGAGTACTTACCATGGCAGCCAGGACTTCAGTAGCATCCTGGCTGCCATGGTAACCGATCGGAGCCCCAGCTTACACTGGGGCCCCGATCGGAACTGCTGCTGTGCATGCGCAGAGCTAAACTTCGGATACGGCGATGCGCTGAAACAACGTTTAGTTTAGTTCCGGATTAATGCACTTCAATCGGCATTAATTCCGGATCTGGCGTTACGGCATGTCTTCCGGATTTTTGGACGGAGACAAATCCGCAGCATGCTGCGGTTTTGTCAACGTCCAAAAAAACGTTTACATACGGAACTGAAGACATCCTGATGCATCCTGAACGGATTTCTCTCCATTCAGAATGCATTAGGATTATCCTGATCAGTATCCTTCCATCCTAGAGCCCTGAGGACGGAACTCTAGGACGTAAAAGCAAAAACACAGATGTGAAAGGGGCCTTAGGCCTTATGCACACGAACGCATTTTGTTTCCGTGTCCGTTTATTTTTTTTTGCAGATAGGATGCAGACCCATTCATTTTAATGGGTCCGAAAAAAAAATGCGGACAGCACACCATTTGCTGTCCGCATCAGTATGTCAGTTCCGTACCCCCGCAAAAAAAAAAAAAAAAAAGCATGTCCTATTTTTTTCTAGTTTGCGGACAAGGATAGGCATTATTACAATGGATCCATATGGACGTCGTCCTTTTTTTGGCGGATCCACAATTTTCGGACCGCAAACCACATACGGTCATGTGCATGAGGCCTTACTGGGTATCTAGCCAGGGGCGTACACAGATCTCATAGTGCCCCATAGCAAAACTTAGTATGGCCCGCCCCCCCCCCCCACACAAACTTTCCCAGTATATGTGCTTCAATCACTTCCAGGCAATGCAAAGTGCAATACCCCAGATTTTTTATGAATTTACTTTTTTATTAAGCAGACGAAATCTATAATTTAAAAAGTTGTAATAAAAAAAAAAAAAAAAAAAAAAAAAAGGCACGCTTGGCTTCACCGATTTTATCTGACTTCTATGTCAGTAAAGTGATACATGGGTGAATACATATGGCAGTCCTACAGCCACCACTAGGGGGAGCTCAGTTACAATTGACTGAAAATCATCTGTTTGCACCGAGCTCCCCTTAGTGGTGGCTGCATGACAATGAAGTGTTTTCATACTGGAAAGAGATGAGTTCAGCGCCGGGATCCCCTTCCCCTGGGCCCGCAGCAGTCACGTGGCCTGCCTCCACTGATGAGTGCGCCACTGCAAAGAGCTATAGGTGGCTGTAGAAAAGCAATACTCTTCTTTCTGGTGGAGACTTACCAGTTTTCTCGCCCACAGCGGTAGTTTCCCATTGGTCTGCAGAAAGGCAGGATCTGGAATAAAGAAAACCTCACACTTTCATAAAGTTTGCCCGATTTTAGTACCTCATATAACAGTAAAGTGATGCATTACTGTGCATATCACTCGAATGGAGCGAGTACTTGCAATTACACTAAGCCACCGCTCCACAGCGTAGCGTACTGACCAGGAAGTGGCGCTCCATGCGGGCCGCCTCGTCGTCAAACAGCTGATCGGCGGGGTGCCTGGATCACTGCCGATCTGATATTGATGACCTATCCAGACAATATACATGGCAGGACAACCCCTTTAGCATGGCCACTGAGTTAAATCAATAAAATTGATCTGTGTAGAGCCACCTGCTGTTTGTTATTTTTTCTTATTTCTCCATCCAACTCGCTGAGGTGGACGCACATACTCCGTTCTATCCTTCAACAGCCTCCTGAGCTGTGATAGTAAGAGAGCAGCAGCAGAAAGGACACACCCCTGAGCTGCCAGCTTGCTATAAATCTAGCAGAGCAATGAATAGGGAGATCTCTGGATCCATGTGAGGTACAGGGCTGGTTCTAGCTTTGTTAGAAAGGTATTGTCATGTCCTGTATGATATCAGATTTTCATTTTTATATGGGATACCCACTTTAAAGATCACTCGTCAGCAGGATCAACCAGTCATATTGCCTGGAACGGTTAATCCGTCTGATTAAAAGGATACCTGTTTTGTGTATATCGAGTAAAAATTCTTGATGTAAACGAGGCTTCAGTGCACTGAGGGGCATGGCCAGCACTGGAAAGCTGAAGTGCACCGACTGTCTAGGCCCCGCCTCTCAGTGCACCGAAACCTTCAGTTGTATAAAGAATGAAAAGTAATTTTCCTCAAGAAAGCCACAGCCAATTTTCACAGGACAGGTATCATTTTTATCAGCAGGATCAACCCAACCAGGAAGCATGCCTGGTTTAACAGGGTCACTTCTACATGTACTATTTAAAAGCAGGGGTTGGCAACCTCTGGTACTCAAGCTGGTAAACTACAGCTCCCAGCATGCTCTATTCACTTCCTTGGGTGCTTCGAGAACAGCCAAGAAAGTATGCATGCTGGGAATTGTAGTACCACAACAGGTGGCGTACCGGAGGCTGCTGACCCCGGCTTTAAATGGATTTGCCCATCTGGAACAATGATGGTATATCGCTAGGATACATCATAGATGTCAGATAGGCGCATGTCCAACTATGGGACACGCTCCTATCTAGAGGACGCGTCCCCTGAAGTGAAGGAGCGTCTTCTCCATTCATTGCTATGGGAGTTTCAAAAACAGCGCCGGCTCTGCTATTTACAGAATTCCCATAGCAGTAAATGGAGAGGACACCGCGCATGCGCGTGCGCGCATTCAATCACTCCGGGAAACTGTTCTGGACATATAAGGGAGTCCTAGAGGTGGGACCTGCACTAATATGACAACCCCTTTAAGAGATTAGCTAAAAACTTGCTGCCGTCAAGTGATGAGGGACGAGGAGGTGACCATTTACCTGCTTCAAAGCCGTCATTTACTGGAGTTTGTGGCGAGGGCTCGTCAACATCAATGCTTCTGTCGAAGAACAAGTCGTCGTGGGAGCTCTCATCCAAGGGGCCAACCATGAAGGTCTCCCGCCTGGGAAGAACATAGGTCAGTAAAGGTCGAAGAGTGACTGAAGGGCTTTAAGCAGAGCGGAGCCAAGGCATCTCCATGTACTAACATATGGGCAAATGTACAAGGAGGACGGGCGGCTCAAAGTGGGTTGTCTCACAGATATGAACAGTGGTCATCATTGTGAGGCAACGCCCTTCATGATCTGGTTGGTGCTCTCCACCCACCTGGAATTAACCAGGGACCTTCCATCCACAGGCAGGTTGTTCTTCCCCTCTATGGCCGTCTCCATCAGCTGGTGCCTCATACATGTGGTCATGACCGGGTCCAGCTGCCAGACAAATATGCAGCTGCAGAGAACAATTGACGACATTACAGTGATCAGAACTAGCAGCGGAGTACCATCCTTCCTTTACTTAAAGGGGACCTCTCCCGACGGGTCTGTTTTAGTAACTTTTTGCGTTCCCCATGTTACCACAATCCTGAAGCCTCTATTCTTAGGACTCCGTTCCTCTATTCTTCTTCCTAGAATCAGCCACCCTACATTCACTGTTATGGGAGTGCTAGAGAGCTCTAGCAGAAAGGACACTCCCCTTGAGCTGCCAGCTTGATATAAATCTAGCAGAACAATGAATGGGGAGATCTCTGGATCCATGTGAGGTCCAGGGCTGATTCTAGCTTTGTTAGAGGTTCTCATGTACTATATGATGTCTGATATTCTATTTTTACATTAGTCATGGGATAACCCCTTTAAATCGTTCTCTCAATAGTAAAGTTGTCTAGTCGGGTCTTGTCTTTCGCTGTCGGATAACCCCTTTTTAATACAAGTTCATAGAACTTCTATATACATTCCCCCCCTTGTATCTTTTCCACCTCCAATTTCTCAGAATACATGAGCAGCCTTAATCAATGCCATCGACACTCCCCCATCCGGTAGTCGGGCATGGATTCACGGTTTAAGGGCTCTTTCACACGAGCGGATCCCGTGCAGGTAATCCACTGCGTGAAAGAGAGCCAGGCCCCGTCCTGCACAGCAGAGACACGGATCATTAACATGATTGATAATACTCTTTGCCTCTCTGTGATCTTTTTACTACAAAATCACAGCGAGATAAAGTTGTCACTGTGATTTTGTAGCAAAAAGGTCACACAGAGGCAGAGAGCATTATCAATCACGTTAAAGCTCCGTGTCTCTGCTGTCCGGAACAGGGCCTGGCTCCGTTTCACGCAGTAGATTACCTGCACGGCATCCGCTCATGTGAAAGAGCCCTAAGGATACACTTTTTAATTCTGTTGCATATTTCCTCACTCCATGCTTGCTGTAAAGGAAGCCTCACCCTCTCTGAGACAAATATCTTCCACACAGTGGCTCCCCTCTCACAGCAGAAAATCTCAGACACAGCGAGAAGCTGCAGCTGCATCCCCCTCCTCCCTGCTTACCATTTACTTTATTACTGTATACATTATGTGTTACTGGTTTACTGTACACTTAAAGGGGTATTTTAGTAACTGAAAGTTATCCCCTATCCAATGGACAGCAGATAATTAACAGATTGGTGGGGGTCCAACCATTTGGACCCCACAATCTTGAGAACGGGTGGGTTCTGTACCACTGTCCTGATGGGGCATCAAGTCAAGCATGTGCCCTGCAGCTCCATTCGTACTCCATGCTGGACATAAAGACGGGACCCCATTCTCAGGGTCCCATTGGACCCCCATGATCACTTAGTTATCCCCTGTCCAGTAAATAAGAGATGACGTTCAGTTACGGAATACCCCTTTAAATGCTGGGTTTACGTGCTCAAGCTGCCGCATGTGGTTAAACCCGCATTTAAGGCTCCAGACCTGTTTCCAGACACGGTGATCAGTCTTCGGCAGTCACTGGTAAACTTCATGTCGGTGACTATATCTGGAATGAGAAAATCATCATCAGTCTCCACAGTCAGGGCCGATTAGACAATGACATGTTCTCCCGGCATTTCTTCTGCTCGGATTTCAGTGTGCGCTTCGCTCTATGCGGAATCTGCCTCCCATTGTTTTCAATGGGAAATCTGCACCGTAATTTATACGACGTGGATGTTATCGCTCGCTTTCTAAAATCTCATCGTAGAAAAATGCGACATGCGCTTTCTTGGCACGATTTCCATGAGAGGTGTGGGCTAACCCAACGAGGTGAAATCGGCAGTCAGATCCATAACATACAAACTTAAAAATCACGGCAGATTTCGAAAGTCAGGCCTGGATTTCTGCCCTGGATTCAATGTATATTACAGTGTCAACCACGCCATAGATTTAAGCGCGTCTGTACTGTTCACTAGAATAGTCCTCTCTATTGATGGGAGTGAGGGAAATACGGAATGCACACAGACGGTATCCGCATTTTTCCGAAATATGGGCGCAGCTGTGTGCATGAAGTCTAAGAATGATGATGAATGTGTGGGTGAGAAGCCAATGCTGACAGAATTATTCAACCATGCTAGCGCCTTAGTCTGCCCCCCATCCAAGTCTGCCGTCAGGACAACCCAAACAGAAAAGATAGCCGATCCTGCCAAAATCGGCAGGCTCGGCCGACTCGTATCTGAGGAGTATGCCCATTACAATGGTCTCCTTTCTGAGCAGGAGCGATCTGGTAACAGAATAGGGCAGCAATGGGGATTCTCCTCAGCTGCACTGTGAGTGTCAGCAGAATGCAGACTGACCTATACAGCAGCTTGTACTCTGCATACAGAAACAGGCTGTAATGAAAGAGTATGAAATACAAGAAACCAACCGGAGTGTCCGTGCATCACGGCCACACATTCTCCAGTGTGTAAGTCGAAGACGGAGATGTTCTTATTGGAGCAGCTGGTGGCAAAGAATCTTCCCGATGGATCCATCTGTACCTGGAGATTAGAGGCAGCTTAATTAGAATTCACGCAAGGGTCCCACTTATCGTTCCGAACATACAATGGACCATCTTAGGGAGTAGCATCTTGGCAGGGGGTTTTGGGGACTCCTAAACATATTTCCCTTCCTTTCCCATATTTCATGTGGGTATAAGTAGAGTCCCCTGTTCAGGACCCCCCACAATTAACCAGGGCCGCGGACTGCTGCAGGCAGTGAACACCTTCCGGAGGACTCAGCGCACTCTAGCAATACATAGAAGGCTCAGTCACAAAAATGAATCCCGTGGAATGGTTCATTGCTCCTGTACGGTCCTCACAGGGGTGAGGACTCCTCCGTGGCTTCCTCCATCATTAGCTGATCGGCTTCGTGGTGAGGTCTTGTGGCTCGCTCTCAGCAGCTGCATTTTGTTAGTGATAAAAGGCAGTTTTAGAAACAGTGGGGCAAAATTATTAAAAATTTCGAAGACCGTGAAAACTGACTGATCACAGTGGCTGACACTGGAGGATAAATGGCGCACCCTCACACTGTCTAGTCCACCTTCTAGTCGGCTTACATCGGAATTTTGAGCATTCTTGGTGCACACCGTCGTACCTGTAGCCATGACCCTTTCTGGTAGATCCCACCCCTTTCCACCCAAGCCAGAACCCAGTCAAAGAGGGTGCAAAGTACGTGCGCTATGAAATCTTATTCCAAACGCACACCTTCTTAATCGATATTTTTAATATTTAAAGGGAACCTGTCACCTATCCCGACTTGTCTGTTTTAGTATCTACTTGCATAGATATGTCCTTTACGTCGACATGTAAAGCCTGTATACACTGCCTGATTTTACACGTGAACGCTCGTTAGCAATCTGGCAATGTAATACTGCCCCGATTGCCTAATGAACAGGCTTGGGCGTTCCAGATCTAATGACATGTTAAAAAAATAATCATTTGCAGGTCGTAGACCGTGGTGTCTAGTAACAATCTGCCGCTGGCAAACCACTGTGCAACATGGGGACGAGCGATGGCATAGAGATCGCGCCTTCCCGTGCTACAGAGATCGCAGCATTTAATAGCAGCGGACTCCTCCGCTAGCGAGCAGGCAATTGCCGGGAGGGAACAATTCTCTGTACTGATGTTAAGGAAATGAAAAATAACAAAAACAAAGACATACATGCATAAATTACAGGTTTTATTGAATCTTTTCCCTCAACAATATGGATCAATCCGCTCGCTCAGCTTCTTCTGCTCTATAATATGTTGCTTTCAGATTGCATCACATTTAGTGGTGACAGGTCCTCTTTAATCCCGTCCATGACAGACCAGCTCCACAGGAGGATCATATTACACATGTATACAATACAAGTCTATGGAGAGGGGTAGGGGGGAGGAGTGAGAAGGAGCACACACAGGCAAGCAGACTACTGGAGCTATATGGGCTGAGATATACACCTACTAAATGCTTTATTCACAACTATACAGGCTGCTTTCTATGGGCAGTGGATGGCAGCTAGTCTCCACAAAACCATTTCGGTGAGAACTGCAAACTAGACATTCACTATGCAGAGGAAAATTGCTAAAATAAAAATGCCAGATACATGTGAAATAATGGCCAGAAATAGTGTTATTTCTCATGTAAACACACTGTAATACTGAATACTAATGCAAAGTTTTTGGAAAGGTTAGTGGCACTTTAAAGGGGGTTCCTGGAGTTTTATACTGATGACTAGTGTTGAGCGAGGTGAGCTTGGGATGCTTCGGTACTAGTTGGAACTGAAGCAGAGCTTGGTTTCCAAGTTTAAAGCGGGCTCATCGGAGCCCATACATTCTAATACTGTACGAGTCGAATCTCCGTACAGCATTATTCGGTTTTGAACGAAGCGACTTCGGATGAAACATTCGAGCTCGCTTTAGCCAACACTACTGATGACCTATTCTCTGTCTAAGTCATCAGTATCAGATCATGGGGGCTGACACCTGGGAATCCTGCCAATCAGCTGTTTGAGAAGGCACACACAGTACCGAGCACGTACATTGTATAATGGCTGTGATTGGCATCTCCGGTCAGCCCCATTTACTTGAATGGGTCTGAACTGTGCCTAGGCCATGTGACCGAAGAACATGCCATCACTGGCCTATCAATAGCGGAGAGAAGGCTGAGGCACTACTGCAAGCACTGCTGCCTTCTCGAACAGCTGATCAGTGGAGGGTCGGGGTCCGGGACCCCCACCGATCAGATACTCATGACCTGTCCAGAGAATCGGTCATCAGTATAAAACTCCAGAAAACCCCTGTTAAGTATTTAAGACAGAGACACCCTTCGGTAGACATCTGTTTCGGGGTTCCTGCTCTTATCAGTACAGATCAGGAAGAGAAACAGAATCCCACCCCCTTCCCCGAGCTGCAGCAAAGCCATCCAGTACCCTGCTCTGTATTGATGAGGGAAAGGACCCCAATACAGCTGTCTACAGACAGGAGGCTCTAATTTGGCCGGTAAGATCTAATTGGTAACACCAGGCAATGATAATTGAGAACTACAGACAAAAAGGCACATGTATACAAGACTGTGGATGGCCACCTACCTTCAGCAAGGCTCCTCCACTAGCAGAGGCTTTCAGAGCCCTCTCCTGCTTCCCTGATGAAATATTGTACAGCCTGTAATAAAACATCACTGTAATACACATCATACAGCCTGCACATAACCAAGGCTTAGCGGATGCGGAGCTGGTGGTGACCGTACCGCCGCTGGGTAATAAACTGTACAATGCCTCGCAAAGATAGATCACTTACCTGATATTTTTATCCTGACAGGCGACTGCCGCAGTCTTCTGAGAGACGTCAACGTCCAGGTCATACAAGGTGGTTTTTTCCACAACATGGTGCAGACGCACAAAACTAATCCCATCGGGCAACTAAAAACGAAGACGCAAATGGAACCGAATAATCCAGAGGACTGAACCCTGATATTTACAGAGCCTGAGGCCGTCATGGACCTGGGGTAACAATCCGGCCAACAATGTTATTGCATCTGGAAGCCGACCTAACCGGCTGAAAATCTTGGGGCTGCATACAAAGATATGAAAAAGGGCATCACTCCACCATGACGACTTCATTATCCCATATGATTATCTTGGCCCCTGTATCTTTTCCTCTTTGGGTTGATTCCCAGTTGCTCTGCCTTAAAGGGGTTATCCAACCCCTAAAATAACTCTCCTAGTGCCTGGGCCCCTCACACTGATTGCACTTACCTTGCTCCCCGGCACCTGCTACATCTCCCCGTCGCGTGGATGAAAACATCAGATGTCAGGGGAGCAGCCAATAGCAGGCCGCAGCGGGGGATGAGCCTCCCTAGCATCGCAGGTGATGCTAGGGAGGCTCATCCCCAATGCGGACCTGACGCTAGGGAGGCTCGTCCCCATTGCGGCCTGACACTAGGGAGGATTGTCCCCATTGCGGCCTGACACTAGGGAGGATCGTCCCCATTGCAGCCTGACACTAGGGAGGATCGTCCCCATTGCGGCCTGACACTAGGGAGGATCGTCCCCATTGCGGCCTGACACTAGGGAGGCTGGTCCCCATTGCGGCCTGACACTAGGGAGGCTCGTCCCCATTGCGGCCTGCTACTAGGGAGGCTCGTCCCCATTGCAGCCTGCTATTGGCTGCTCACACCCGTCATACCCCTCGACCAAAGGGTTAAAAGGTCAAGATCACAAGATCCTCACTCCTGGCCATTAGCATGAACAGGAGCTTGAAAGTCATTACACATAGGAGCGAGATGTTTATTCATATGCAAATAAGAAGTTGGAGCACCAGGAGGTGGGTCTGAATCCTTTGAGCACTGCTCTGTAATGCTCCTTGTGCTTTGCACACTCCCCCTCCCTTTGATTAACAGGACTAAATAGCAGGCTAAGGGCAGAGCTGTGTCCTGGCTTGAACAGATCAAATACTCTATGTACTATAGCTTCACCACACTGAGATCTGCTCAGAAAGCTAATCTACATATTAGTGCTTTGTTTACAGACACAGTATATAGAGTAGCAGAATGAACCGGCTCTGCACGGGTATATTTCCACTATTTCACTTAAAGTTTGTGTGTGAGGTTAAGGGTCCATTCACACGTCCGTGTGTGTTTTGCGGATCCACGGATCCGTAAAACACGAAACCGGCAATGTGCGTTCCGCATTTTGCGGACCGCACATCGCCGGCACTCTCATAGAAAATGCCTTTTCTTGTCCGCAGTTGCGGACAAGAATAGGACATGTTCTATTTTTTCGAGGAACGCGATTGTGGACCCGGAAGTGCGGATCCGCAATTGCGGACCCGGCCGGGACATCGTCTGTCCCCATTGAAACTAATGGGTCCACAAATCCATTCCGCAAAATGCGGAATGGAATTGCGGACGTGTGAATGGACCCTTAAATAAATGCACAGCTCCCCTTAATAGTGACCTCCACAGAGCCCTGCCCCCTTAATAGTGACCTCCACAATGCCCTGCTCCCCTTAATAGTGACCTCCACAGAGCCCTGCCCCCTTAATAGTGACCTCCACAATGCCCTGCTCCCTTAATAGTGACCTCTACAGAGCCCTGCCCCCTTAATAGTGACCTCCACAGTGTCCAGACACTTTAAAATGTGATCTCCACAGCACATGGAAGTTGGTGATGAAAGAGGAACCCCCCCTCTATGATCAAATGTCCTCTAGGCCTTGATGTCTGCTGGTCCTCAAAAAAAGGAATAAACAGGAGTCATCCACCTCTCCCAGTGGAGCAATAAGGGATGGCAGTGGTACGTCAGTACGGGAATAGACTACTTACCATCTGAGCTGGACGGAAATAAATGCTCTTATCGGCTCCGCAGCTTATCATGTGCATCTGGTCTTCATCACCTGGAAGATACAATGGGCAAAAACATGGCAGCTGTAAAAAGTGAAGCCATACGGTCAACATACACTGCAGGATAAAGCACTAAAGGTCCCTTTTCACAGACTGATCAGGGCAATTATCGGGAAGGAACACTCCTAGGCACCTTCATTCCCAGTAATTGCCCTGTGTAAAAGTGGCGCCGATCACGACCACTGAGCAAACACTCGTTCATCAAGTGGGAAGAGTTCAGACTTTATGACGTTCTCCACATTTAATCTACGTCAGCTCTCGGAGTCCATACATATACGGAAGAAGACCGCACCTGCAAACTTCACTGCCGTTATAGAGGAAGAGTGATCATCCAGAGTCTGCAGCAAAGTGTAATCGTGGTCCACGTCTAGGATGTGAATGAGGCGATCTCTGCTCGCGGAGGCTAAAAGCATCACTCCTACAGTGGAGAAAAGCTGATATATGACATTGCAGAACTGTTGTATATTCTTGCACATAGGAGGCAGTATTATAGTAGATATATTCTTGTACATAGGAGGCAGTATTATAGTAGTTATATTCTTGTACATAGGAGCAGTATTATACTAGTTATATTTCTGTACATAGGAGGCAGTATTATAGTAGTTATATTCTTGTATATAGGAGGCAGTAATATAGTAGTTATATTCTTCTACATAGGAGCAGTATTATAGTAGTTATATTCTTGCACATAGGAGCAGTATTATAGTAGTTATATTCTTGTATATAGGAGGCAGTAATATAGTAGTTATATTCTTGAACATAGGAGCAGTATTATAGTAGTTATATTCTTCTACATAGGAGCAGTATTATAGTAGTTATATTCTTGTACATAGAAGGTAGTATTATAGTAGCAATATTCCTGTACATAGGAGGCAGTATTATAGTAGTAATATTCCTGTACATAGGAGGCAGTATTATAGTAGTAATATTCCTGTACATAGGAGGCAGTATTATAGTAGTAATATTCCTGTACATAGGAGGAGTATTATAGTAGTTATATTCTTGTACCTAGTAGCAGTATTATATTAGTTCTATTCGTGTATATAGGAGCAGTATTATAGTAGTTCTATTCTTGTATATAGGAGCAGTATTATAGAAGTCATATTCTTGTACATAGGAGCAGTATTCTAGTAGTTATATTCTTGTACATAGGAGGCAGTATTATAGTAGTTATATTCTTGTACATAGGAGCAGTATTATAGTAGTTATATTCTTATACATAGGAGGCAGTATTATAGTAGTTATATTCTAGTACATAGGAGGCAGTATTATAGTAGATAATATTTTTGTCCATAGGGGACACTCAGACAGGGTCACTTGAGGCCCACAGACAATGACTAGACCCAGTTTGTGACATGTTCCCAAGCTACATGTGACATGTGCCACTTTGGGACATGTGACCACAGAGGCTGTCATCGGCTGCAGTGGAGCATATTACCCTGTCCATCCAGAAGTTTACAGACAGGGACCTGAAAAGCAGGGATGGGTAGGGAGGAGACGTACCCATTTAAGTTTCATGCACTGTAAACACAGAAGACCAGACCACAGACTGATCTATATTGCATTTCTAAAAACATAAGGCTACAGAAATAAATGTAATTGTACTGTTAGCACCTACCGGTCCAGGGCCTGGAGTATTCAAGACACAGAACTTCACCATCATGTGCTTCGATTGTTAATACCTCCTCAAAGCTCCCCAAATCATAGATCCTAAAGAGGTCAGAAAGAAATGACACATTATACACACACTTCCCTTCCTAGTTCTAATGGAGTTCTACCACCATTATAGAATCCAAGGCTGTGGAGTCGGTAAGACCAAGTTCTGACTTTGATAAATTGCCAATAATATAGTAATAAACTTACTGTAGTAAAATGGTGACATCAGCCTTTTTCTCACCATCATGTAAGTAATCAGGCTACTTACAGAGAGGACGCACAGGACAGACTGTGGTAATGGAGACTGCATACAAGTGCTGCTGCTCATCAGCCACATCCCCACCTCCGCTCTGTACTTAATGTCTTCTCATGAACTCCATTCCTACACATTCAGCTGAAGATCTTATCAGCTGTATTTAGCAGAGCAGAGAGGAGGATAAGGCAGCTCTTTAGCTCAGTGTTGTAAAGTAACTTGTCCTGCTGTGTGAATAGGACAGGTTTTGTGTGTTCTAATAGGACGGCGACCATTTTGTTTTTCCTAATAATTGCTCCCCAGACAAAACAAGCCATCATAACTAATGAAAGGTCTTTGACAAAATATTTATTTTAAAGTAATATTTAAATATTTTCATTTTCTTCATTCCCGGAGAAGATATCCCCCTCCTTATCTGTTCTGTGATCTCCGCAGCTGAAAACAAACATGGTGGGAAAAAGGACATCACAGCAGTACAGTGCTGGCAATTTACAGGCCGTGGCTCGTTTACTTCTTCTCCATAGGCATGATCATTTCATCCATTGCAGCCACGACTGGATTTAGCAGTCACGTGTCCACAAGAGACATATCAACGTTGAAGGCAGTTATTGGCTGCAGCGGAGCAGATGATTATACCCATGCCGAGGATGAATTAAACAAGTTGCGGACCAGGATAGGTCATAAATATTAAAATCCCAGAAAATCCCTTTAATTATACAATATTATATAATATTCTTTTTAAGCTGCTTTGACTGACTCCACAGTCCTGTAGAACTCCAGTAAAAGGACTTAAGAGGTCTACCGTATGTTTCCTGTCCGATCTCCAGAGGCTAACTGACGTCCATCATGGCGGATCTTCAGCACACGAATTCCACTTTTTGAGTCTTTGGGCTCAGGCTTTTCTGTGGTGCCTGAGGTGTCCTTCAAGCATCCCACATTGTCACTGGCATAGATCACTTTATATAAATCCTAAATATGAAAAAAAGAAAAAGTGGAAAAAAAAAAAAAAAATGCAACCTAAGTAACACTTCATAGGATGAATAAAAATCCTAGCTAACATGCCCCCTACAAAATCTGCTGCAGTTTTTTGTGTATACAGCTCCGGTGCAGATCTATGAGTCAATGAGAGCAGGAGCCACTGACCAGATGGGGACCAAGCCCCAATGGTACGCTCAGGTAAACCAACACAACGTGACATCATTACATTGCTGTAGATATTCCTCTTCATCCCCAGGACCAAGCTCTTCTCCAGGTTCCACAGGCGGACGGTGTTATCAGAGGAACAGGTGAAAAAAGAGCCACCAGTCTCGCATAGTCGCTGTCCGCTCTCCGGGTGGACCTATATGACAGAAGCAGATAAAGAAGTGAAACGTAAGGGTGAAGCTCCATCTTTTAGCAACATTGACTCGATAGCCAACTAATATCTTTTCTGCTGTTAATTTTCATTCTTTTCGGTGCGGAAATTAACAATATGGTGTTGCCACATTAAAGAATGTGTGAGAAATGTATGATCAATGGGTCTGACCACTGGTTCCTCCATGATCCCGGGTGACTGGAATCCCCTCCTTGACTGAAGCACTGGTCAAATGAACTCTCTGTTCTAAAGGACTGATGGAGATCGCAGAGTGCTGCGCTTCACTGTCTCCGTCAGACCCAGACTGTGGATGGAGCAGTGGTTTGCAGACATGACCCCCGCTCCATTAAACCAGAGGATTGTGGTCGCCCGATCAGTCGGAGTCTCAGCGGTCATCATATATTTGGGCCAACTATTTGGGCCCCTATATCAAGCTGCTGTTGTTAGATCTGTTATTTTTCTGTCTTTACTTTATCCTTTAGGTTACTTTTACATCTGCGTTGTGCGGTTCGGTTTTGAGATCCATCATAGGATCTCAAAACTGCAGCAAAACGCTTCTGTTTTCTCCCCATTCATTGTCAATGGGAAAAAAAAAAACTGAACAAACCGGAACGGAGTGCAGCAGAATGCATAGCGTTCCGCTTTGTTGTGTTCCCATGCCACAAGCAGCGTTCTTGTGTACGGCATGGGATACTGTGCAAGATGGATCCAGCGTGAAACATAAGGGCTTGTTCACATGGCCGTTGTGGTTCCGTGGCCTTATTGCGGCCTGCAATACACAGGCATTGGCCCGTGTACTCCGCATGACGGATGCGAACCCATGCCCTGGAAGCACTATGGAGTGCTTCCGTAGTGTTTCTCTCCGTGCCTCCGCACCACAAAAAAAAAAATAGAACATGTTCTTTTTTTTTTCCAGTGCGGACGGATCACGGACCCATTCAAGCTGAATGGGTCTGGGCCGCCGCATGAATGTTGCTCGTGCATTGGAGACCACAAATTGCGGTCCCCAATGCACGGAACGAAACCACAACGGCCGTGTGAATAAGCCCTAAGTCAATGGTGCCTGATCCGTTTTTCAGACATGAAAAAAATGGATTCAACGCTCATTGACTTACAATGGTTTTAGGTTCGGATACGTCTTTTTCATTTTAGAGATAATATGACCGGATCCGTTCTGAACGGATGCAGATGGTTGTATTATTGAACAGATGACGTGAAAAGTAGCCTATGATGGTGATATTCTCAGAATGGGCTGTGAGCCACAATTATTAAAGGGGTTTTCTGGTACTTCCTCAGGATAGGTCATCCATATCAGATAGGTGGGGGTCTGACACCTGCACCCCCACTCATCGGCTGTTATGAGCAGCCGCTGGCACCAGAAGCTATACAGTGGATAGAGGCTCAGCTCCAGTTCACTTGAATGGGAGCTGAGCTGCAGTACCCCAGCATGGCCACTACACTGCGGATGGAGCCTTCTGCTTCCAGCTCACAGAACATATAAATAAAATAGGATATAGGAACATTTGTTCATTAAAATAACGACTGGCCTCCAGCCCCCTCCCCCGCCCGCACTATAAGGCCTGTTTCACATGGGCGCTGGAAACACGGTGCGTTATGGGAAAATGCGCAATTTTTCCGCGCAAGTGCAAACTGTTTTAATGCGTTTTGCACGCGCGTGAGAGAAATCGGCATGTTTGGTACCCAGACCCAACTTCATCACTGAAGTTTGGGTTTGGGTTCGATGTTATGTCGAATAATAGCATTCTTTCATACAGAATGCTTAGTAAAAGTACAATTGAGGGTTAAAAATAAAAAAATTAACTCACCTTCTCCAATTGATCGCATAGGTGCTAGTGTCCTGTTCTCTCTTCAGCTGTGGTAAGGACCTGTGGTGATGTCACTGAGCTAATCAGACGGTCCATCACATGATCCATCACCATGGTGATGGACCATGTGACGAGCTCAGTGACATCACCACAGGTCCTTTACCCACAGCTGAAGAGAGAACAGGAGACCGGCACCTACGCGATCAATTGGAGGAGAGTTAAAAAAAATTTTTAACCTTCTATTGTCCTTTTACTAAGCATTCTGTATTAAAGAATGCTATTATTTTCCCTTATAACCATGTTATAAAGGAAAATAATAAAGATCAGGTCCTGCCTCTTAGCAACCATGTGGGGATGCTTGCGATTTTCCCGCAGCCCCATTCACTTCTATGGGGCCTGCATTGCATGAAAAAAAACGCACAATATAGAGCATGCTGCGATTTTCACACAACGCAGTAGTGATGCGTGAAAATCACCGCTCATGTGCACAGCCCCATAGAAATGACTGGGACTGGGTTCAGTGCGGGTGCAATGCGTTCACGTCACGCATTGTACCCGTGCGGAAAACTCGCCCGTGTGAAAGCGGCCTAACTGATTTAACACCTGCCGTCAACCATCGCTTTATAAGATGCACTGCCATTTCCCTCCAACTTTTTTTGGTCTTATAAAGCGAAAAATATAGTAATACAATTGGCGTTTGCAACATTGCAATTTATCGGCGATTGCTTTGGCGATATATTGTGCAGGCCTACTTTAGTATAAAGATCAAATAAAACCAAGGTGGGTTCCCATGCTAAATATTCAGGATCATTACGAGGTGATCACTTTCGGATAGTGCAGCACTGGGTAACCTGACGTCCGCTGTGCAGCCGGAGGGCCAGAGCACCGCTGTGCAGGGACAACTATGAAGGGGATGCGGGGGTGGATATTGCCTACACTCACCTCTATGTTCCAGACGTAGGAGCTGTGGTACAGCGCCGAGTACACCTTCCCCACCTTGCGGGTGTTCCCGACATCCCAGACGTAGACGCTGTGGTCATTGTACACACAGCACAGCCACTGGTTCCCCCCGTCATACACCAGGGCGCACGTGTCCGGGTAGCTGCCGTCTCCCTGCTTGGTAAACAGGGCGCTGAAAAAAAAAGGAGCAAAATATAAATGATTAAAGTGAAATCACAACTAGATGAAAATGTACATCCCCTGGGGCCTTGTGGGGAGGTAAGTGGCCACCACTGGAATATGGGCTGTACACAAACAGGTAATGCTACACTAGACTCCGGTGATAAAGCCAGAATGGCGATCTAGCATTAAATCCCTTTATAGGGGTTATCCAGGCATTACTGTTGATGACCTATTCTCTGGATAGTTTAGCAATATCAGATCGGCGGGGGTCTGACACTTGGGAACCCTGCAAATCAGCTGTTAGAAGAGGTCCGGAGCTCTGCGAGTGCCACAGCTGATCAGCAGGGGGCCCGGTGTCAGACCCCCATCGACCCCCAATGACCTAACCTGAGGAATAGGTCATCAATGCTGAACTCCCCAAGAAAACCCTTTAAGGTAAACGTAAAAAAAAAAAACAAAAAAAAAAAAAAATAACTAATCTTACCTTGCATCGAGACCCAGGGCAATGTCCACGCCCAGTTGGTGAGGTCTGGGTAGATCGGTAACATATTGGAGGTTGTGGGCCTTGAACATCCTGACGACTCCTTCCTCGCAGCCACAGAAGACAAACTCCTCAGTGACACACAGGCAGCTTGATGACGTCACCTGAATGTAACACACACCAAACCAATGAGCCGCGAGCCCCCGTGATCAAAGACCTCCACCACCGATCCAGCACGAGCAGCGATCACTGGCGATTCTCTCACCTTCAGTTTCAGCCATTTCTCCAGGACTCTCTTCTCACTGAACTGACAGAGGACTCCGGAATACGACACGCAGTACGTGCTCCTCGCGTTCTTTCCCTTGCCGCACGCCACACCCCCAAACACGTTATTATGGAGGTCGCCCAGCAGTCCTGACCGGCCCACCAGAGGAACAATCCCGTTCACCTGGAGGGAATTATAAAGATCTAGACACGTCAAAGATGTGAACTTGCCGCAAATTTCCAAAAAGGTGCACATTTGGCGTATTTTACCATTTTTCTTAGAGCCGCCCCTCACTGTCAAGGTGGCCGCTAAACTTTAAGAACCCATGTAATAAGTTTGGCGCTATGGACTCTATGGAATTATTTTACAATTTTATATAGTATGGCCTGTTATTTGGGGGAGGGGCACATCTTTCTCCGTCACTTTCCGACAGACTCTTACCTGAGACTGTTTCGAACTCTCCAGATACCAGAACTTGACGTGGCGATGGCCGGCGGTCACAAAGTAGCTGCTGTCCTCGGAGAAGGACACGGCGCTGACCTTGCTGGAGACTTTGTTCTTCGCCACTATGTTATTGCTCTGCGAAGTTGAGCGGCAGAGGAATAAAAAAAAATTAAAATACCGAAACAAGTTTTTGGGGGTTCTCCGGGGTGTAAGCACGATGAAAACGCCTAGGACAAGTCATCAATATCTGAACGCCAATCAGCTGCTTGAAGACTCCACGACACTCCCGCCTCTTCCTACGTCAGTGACATCACATTTATCAGTCACATGACCTCTGTGCAGTCCATTCTCATTCAAGTGAATGGGACTGGGCTGCAATAGCATCGCGCAGCCACTATACAACGCACGACGCTGTGCTTGGGAAGCTGTGAGACGTTTGCAGCGCTCAGTAGCCGTAGCCTCTTCAAAAGGCTGATTGTCGGGGGTGTCGGACCCTGCCGTTCTGATATTGAGGACCTGTCCTCAGGGTAGGTTGTCCATATTGCACTCCCGGAAACCTCCTTTAAAATATAAATAGTTGTAATACACGCACGTTATTGATTCAGCATCCTTCCCGCCATGCTGGTCCAAGCTAAACAGGCCGGGGTTAACCGCCACATGACCTGGCGTCAGAATGGATCGGGACCAGCAACAAGAACAGGTCAGAAAATCAATAACGCAGTCCCTAGACACTGGCAGGAGGATTTTGTAACACTCAATTGTCAATTATTCACATATTTCCAGGAGGAATAATATAGGAAAAGCACAATGCAGAGTTTTTAGAATAGATGTTGCAGAATTGTGATCGCATGGGGAAAGGATTTACTATAAAGGGGTCTCCGTATAGACGTCTCCTGGATGGTACTGCCAAAGACACTGTCGCGCTTTAAACATTGGGGGTCAGGTGTACCCCGACCTTTCAGACATTTATGGTACATATTATGGATATACTATAAAGATAGGTTGGAGAACCTTTTTAAGACCGTATCCCTGATTCACAAATATGGGGTCAGTGTGGGGTCCAGTCGTTGGGATGCCAACCGATAATAAACGGAGCAGTGGTCACGCATGTCTTTACTCCGGCACCTCATTCTGGCGATTGGTGGGGTCCCAGAGGTCGGACCCCCACCGATCAGACACTTATCCCCCCTGTGGTTTTTATGGTGAGACATCCCGTTTAAAAGCAGAACCTGTTAGCTTTACCTTCCAGTCCCACACGTTGACCACCATGTCGTGCTGATAGCCCACCGAGACGACATACTTCATGTTGGGGAGAAGCAGACGCAGGAGACGCCATACTTGTGACCGAGCATCTCGAAACCTGGACCTTCTCAGCCACGTCCCAGACTCGCACCGCAGGTTTGTGACCGCTCTGGAAGTAAAAGACGATTACTGGGGGGAAGGGGGAGAGGAGAGGGGACGTGAGAACCGAGACAAACTCCACTCACCTCTCCGCTGACTAAAAACTTCCCATCGGGGGAGAACGACAGAGCGCTCAGCTGTTTGCTATGGGGAAAGAGGACACGTGGTCAGCACCGCGACAACAGCCCTGGTACTGATAAGTACCCCAACAGTCCTGGATCAAGAAGGGCAAAACCCAAAATCCGGCCCAGGGCGGGCACAAGTATGTAATGCATTCAACTGTGTCCGCTTCCTCCTTCCAGAGGAGCCGCCAGCAGCTTAGTGCACAGGTGGGAAGAGGCCGGCACAGAGCGGTGAGCAGCCATTATCGGGGGCTAGGTGAGGCACAATACTTTATGGAAGGCCCTAAGAGGGCACAATGCTTCATGGGGGGGGGTGTCCTAAGAGGGCACAATGCTTCATGGGGGGTGTCCTAAGAGGGCACAATGCTTCATGGGGAGGGGTGTCCTAAGAGGGCACAATGCTTCATGGGGAGGGGCCTAAGAGGGCACAATGCTTCATGGGAGGGCCTAAGAGGGCACAATGCTTCATGGGGAGGGCCCTAGAGGGCACAATGCTTCATGGGGAGGGGCCTAAGAGGGCACAATGCTTCATGGGGAGGGGCCTAAGAGGCACAATGCTTCATGGGGAGGGGCCCTAAGAGGGCACAATGCTTCATGGGGAGGGGCCCTAAGAGGGCACAATGCTTCATGGGGAGGGGCCCTAAGAGGGCACAATGCTTCATGGGGAGGGGCCCTAAGAGGGCACAATGCTTCATGGGGAGGGGCCCTAAGAGGGCACAATGCTTCATGGAGAGGGGCCCTAAGAGGACACAATACCTCATGGGGAGGGGCCCTAAGAGGACACAATGATTCATGGGGAGGGGCCCTAAGAGGGAACAATGCTTCATGCGGAGGGGCCCTAAGAGGGCACAATACTTTATGGGGGGTCCTAAAGGTGGTAACACGCTGCATGGGGGGCACTAGCCATACTATGTCAGGGGCAGTATGGGGTCTTCATACCGTATGGGGCACTAAAAGGGCATTGCTACTAACTGAGGGGCACTGGGGGGACATTTTGTATTATCAGATAATTTGGCTCTGTGGAGGTTTACACCCGTACAACAGCCGGTCAATGACGTTTGATCTGACAACTTGTCTGAATTAAAGGAATTATCCTCTATTGTCAGGAGGGACGGGTACCTGGACGTGTTGAAGATGTGAGACTGCTTGTCCTTCCTCGGACACAGGAGAACTATGACGCATCTGGAAGAGAATATGAGAAACCAATGAGCGACCGCGTGATTAGAAACGGCAAACGGAGGGAGGGGCGAAGTTCTGACCGGTCATATGTCACCATGGTGATGGGGTTTAGCCAGTTATAGACGACTGCCCCTCTGAAGCGGGATGTACACAGTAAACCAATGCCGGCCAAGCCCGGTGGGACTAGCAGACTGTGTAGATAAGAAGGTTTGGGCAGCTGCACCTCAACATGCCCGATCCTTTTGTTGTCATGGAAGAAGATAACCGGGTGTCTGGCTGCAGATTTCGCCCCATCCTAGCCTAATGTCAGATTGGCCACGGAGTCCATTGCGAATTTTTGAAGATGAACTCTGGTTGCTATGGGCAACGAGGTCATAGACAGGTCTCAGGTCCAATGAGAAATTCTAATAATGACATTCAGGTCATGGGTAAAGGACTTTGAGGGGAGATTTATCAACACGTGTGTAAGGAAAACTGGCTCAGTCGCCCACAGCAACCAATCAGATTCAACCTTTTAGTTTCTAAAGGAGCTGTGAAGAATGAAAGGTGGAATCTGATTGGTTGCTAGGACAACTAAGCCACTTCTACTTTACACCATTTTGATCAATCGCCCCTTAGTCTTCCAGAAGAATATCCACCCTTTCCCGCGGAGCTACATGGACTTTTCGTATGACCGTCCAATAATTTTGAACATCTGAGCGTCTTACTAAGTGCTGACACTTTGGCTCTCAGGATATCAATCCTCAATGACGTCACGCACGGCTACCGGGAAAAAGCTAAATATAATTACCCTGCGGGATACGCAATTAACCCCGAGCTAGGGTCACACGTCAGACTGCTGCCACCGGACACCGTAATCCCCAGAACTTTCTCCAGCTCCACCTGAAAACCAATAAAATGCCATAACATAATGCAGGAGGCAGTATTATAGTAGTTATATTCTTGTACATAGGGGCAGTAGTATAGTAGTTATATTCTTGTACATAGGAGCAGTATTAGAGTAGTTATATTCTTGTACATAGGAGCAGTATTATGGTAGATATATTCTTGTACAGAGGAGCAGTATTATAGTAGTTATATTCTTGTACATAGGGGCAGTAGTATAGTAGTTATATTCTTGTACATAGGAGCAGTATTATAGTAGTTATATTCTTGTACATAGGAGCAGTATTATGGTAGATATATTCTTGTACAGAGGAGCAGTATTATAGTAGTTATATTCTTGTACATAGGGGCAGTAGTATAGTAGTTATATTCTTGTACATAGGAGCAGTATTATAGTAGTTATATTCTTGTACATAGGAGGCAGTATTATAGTAGTTATATTCTTGTACATAGAAGCAGTATTATGGTAGATATATTCTTGTACAGAGGAGCAGTATTATAGTAGTTATATTCTTGTACATAGGGGGCAGAATTATAGTAGTTATATTCCTGTACATAGGAGTAGTATTATAGTAGTTATATTCTTGTACATAGGAGCAGTATTATAGTAGTTATATTCTTGTACATAGGAGCAGTATTATAGTAGTTATATTCTTGTACAGAGGAGCAGTATTATAGTAGTTATATTCTTTGCCAATTTTCTTTTTATTCAAAGACAGAGATAAGAACATATGACAACCATAATGAAACATATCGACAGTATTGACAAATTATAGATGTTTCACACATGTAGATTTTATACAAGTAGATAACACGAAAACGGTCCCACCTCCTATGGCATCATATATAAAACTGAATCATGTACTGTTGGGATATAGGAGCACAATTTCCCACTACCACTTGGGCGGTGGGTTTTTGGTTAAGGTCAGGCTTCTCTTCCAATGAGAGACCACATGAAACCCATAGAACATAAGACACGGACACACAGAGACATGGTACACTAGGTATGGAGAGTGAGGAATTGTGGGAAATGGGGGAGGGAGGGAGATGAGGGTGTGGTCTTAAGCCCCTAAGGATCAGGCGAAACCACGGTATTGCCTCCAAGGTTGCCAGAAATTTCTGACGGCTGTTTCCCAGGCGGTCAGTTCTTCAAGTCTGAACAGTTGATCTGATTTGTCCAGCCATTCTTTCATGGAAGGTGGTGTGTCAAGCTTCCATTTCAGCGGGACAAGTAGTCTGGCTGCCGTCAGTAGCATCGTGGGTAAGCTCGCTCTAGCGGGTGTATAAGCTATATTGGGGCACCAAAGTAGCACCAATTTGGAATCCAGAACTAGCGGTGTTCTGAGGGAGCAAATTTTGTTGATGACAGATTCAATTTGCGACCAGAATGTGCTCATTTTTTGCAGTTCCACCAAATGTGGGATAATGTCCCAGTCTCAGTGCCGCACCTCCAGCACGTATCTGGAACATTTGGATTCAATTTGTGGAGGAAAGATGGCGTTTTGTACCACCTAGTCGTTGATTAAAGGAGTTTTCTTGGACCAAAATGCAGCGTGAGAAGCCATGTGAATTGGCTACTATTGCTGCTCGTTCAGGGTCAGAAAATTTAGTGGAGAGTTCCGTCTCCCAAGCAGAGATGTGGGACACAGCCGGAGGTGAGGCAGAGAGAAGGAGTTTATACATCTTCGACAAGGCTTTTGTAACGGGGAAGATGGATCCTACACGTTCTTCTAGCCACGTCGGAGAGGTGTTAGGGGACAAGGGGGAGGGACAGTTTTTAACGTCGTTGCGAAAGCTTAACACCTGCAGGAAAGGGCGCTTCTCACTTGCGGCAGGTCTAGGACGGACAACCAGTCTATTACTCCGCTATAGTAGTTATATTCTTGTACATAGGAGCAGTATTATAGTAGTTATATTCTTGTACATAGGAGACAGTATTATAGTAGTTATATTCTTGTACATAGGAGCAGTATTATAATAGTTATATTCTTGTACATAGGAGCAGTATTATAGTAGTTATATTCTTGTACATAGGAGCAGTATTATAATAGTTATATTCTTGTACATAGGAGACAGTATTATAGTAGTTATATTCTTGTACATAGGAGCAGTATTATAATAGTTATATTCTTGTACATAGGAGCAGTATTATAGTAGTTATATTCTTGTACATAGGAGACAGTATTATAGTAGTTATATTCTTGTATATAGGAGGCCGTATTATAGTAGTTATATTCCTGTACATAGGAGGCAGTATTATAGTAGTTATATTCCTGTACATAGGAGGCAGTATTATAGTAGTTATATTCTTGTACATAGGAGCAGTATTATAGTAGTTATATTCTTGTACATAGGAGCAGTATTATAGTAGCTATATTCTTGTACATAGGAGGTAGTATTATAGTAGTTATATTCTTGTACATAGGAGCAGTATTATAGTAGTTATATTCTTGTACATAGGAGTGTCAAGCCTTTTCATAGTTATAAACAGTTATATTGGATATTCATTGCCTTTAAGAGCATAATGAATTATATTCAATATTTTGTAAGGATTTTAATATGGTTTTCTACTAACAAGACTTCATTCAATGGAAATTGTACTTTTATAACTGTCAATTTAATCATACTGTTAGTAAGTTAGTAGATACATAACCTCCTGTGTTAATAGAGATTTCATTGTATTCTTTAACAAAATATGAATTCCTCAGCATGAGAATTATCAAGCAGTTCCTCTGAATCTGTATTATAGCGGATTTGTGTATAAGGTTCGTCCCTCAGCTCTGGGATAGTGTGTGTAATAAAGGCATGTTTAAGTTAACCCTTAATGACATTGTGCTAATAGCTTACACAATAGTGCCACCTAGGTATGAATAGGCAGTAGCAGAATTGCATTCTGGGTAATATTGTGACGTCATTATCATACGTGTACGCCCATCTGACATGATTGGAAGACCCTAACCTAGAGGGGCGTGTACATCTCATAACTTTGTGGATTATAACCCACATACAAAAGGTAGGGGGGGGTTGGCGGGTGTCGAGAAAAAAAAAAAAATAAAAAATAAAAAAAAATAAAAAAAAAGAAAAAGAAAAGAAACCACGTCCCTGGGAAGAATACGATTTATCAGAAAAACTCTAGAAAGCTGACTTCCCCCAACTCTGCATCACTTGACCCTGGGTAATATATACTTTTGTTTGTTTGTAGTATTGAGATAATTTATTTAGCTTGATATTTAGTCAGATAGCCGCCTGGTTGCGACGTATAACGGTAGTTGCTACATCAATCTTGTCTCCGATTTTATTTAAGATGCATATAACTAAAAGGGGAGATAATACTGTATAAACTCTCTGATTAGAATATTTATTCCATAGTCCATACCAAGCTAATAAATTATTAGTTTTATTGCCATTACCTGAATTTTGGTCCTAATTGTAGCAGAGCAAAGGGTTCATATATAATGGTTTTCTTTATTGATTTTCTGTGCATATATTAATTAATGGCAGAGTTTTCATATTTTGTGAATTTTATTTGCATTTTAATTTTTGTATTTCATTTTGAAACTAAAGAGTGTTGGTAGATTTATGGTGTGTTGGTTCCATCTAGTGGCGTATTTTGGTATTACAATTTTTTTATATGATTATTCTCTTAAATTATCGTATAATAAAATTATTTATATTTTTGCATAGACGCTTGTCCCTGTTTTGCTGATTGCACAAATTAGGTTCTCGATTGAGCTCTTTTGAGGCGTTGTGTCCACCTCACGGATCAATAATCTTTGATCCTAATTTTTGTATATAAAGCGATTGCTCTATATACCTGACATAACTTGGAGGTTCACTGAGATAGAGTTAACTTATTAATTATTTGTGCAAATCGTGAAACGTTCCACATCTTTCTTGGCTAATCATATTATTCATAGATCTGTATATATCTTTGTTGTAAGGAAAATGAGTGAAGCGGGTTCTGGTGAGGCCGCAGGAGGTAGTCCATCTAGCCCGAGCAGTTAATCCATAACGTTGTTGAATATGTAAATTTGCATTTTGATTTGGATCGTGATGTGGCTGCACGGATAAGCGAGTTGCAGGCAGAAGCCAAGAGAGAATGTGTGGACACCACTTGGCACAGTCAGGAAACATCTAACTTATCTTAAAGGGGTTCTGCACTTTGTTTAAACTGATGATCTATCCTCTGGATAGATCATCAGAATCTGATCGGCAGGGGTCCGACACCCGGGACCGCCGCAGTGACGTCACAACTAGTATCAACTGGCCTGGGCGCGGCTAAGCTCTGTCAACTTCAATGGAGCTTAGCCGCGCCCAGGCCAATTGATACAAGTCGTGACGTCACTAAGCCGGCAGTAAACAGTGAGAAGGCCGCGGCGCTCCTGCAGCGCCGCTACCTTCTCAAACAGCTGATCGGCGGGGGTCCCGGGTGTCGAACCCCTGCCGATCAGATGCTGATGATCTATCCAGAGGCTAGATCATCAGTTTAAACAAAGTGCAGAACCCCTTTAATGTGTTTAAAAATACCACCAGTAAAGACCAACACCTTTTAAAGATGTTGCCATCAACTCTGTTTGCATTATTAGAGGTCAGCACTCTCTTAGAGGGTAGGCATGCACATAGAACGAAAATGCAAGCCTACTGTATGTATCCAGTATGAAAGCAAAATTAGTATCTGCATTGGCATCGATCGAGGACTTAAAATGTGAGCTCGATCACATCCATGCTGCTTATCACAAATTAAAAGGTGAGGCCAGTGCGCCCTCAGCCCCTCCTCCTCCTCTTCTCTCATTGGTGGCCAGTGCGCCCTCAGCCCCTCCTCCTCTTCTCTCCATTGGTGGCCAGTGCGCCCTCAGCCCCTCCTCCTCTTCTCTCCATTGGTGGCCAGTGCGCCCTCAGCCCCTCCTCCTCTTCTCTCCATTGGTGGCCAGTGCGCCTCAGCCCCTCCTCCTCTTCTCTCCATTGGTGGCCAGTGCGCCCTCAGCCCCTCCTCCTCTTCTCTCCATTGGTGGCCAGTGCCCCTCAGCCCCTCCTCCTCTTCTCTCCATTGGTGGCCAGTGCGCCTCAGCCCCTCCTCCTCTTCTCTCTATTGGCAGCGGCACAGGGGAGGGAGAGACACTGCCTCCTTCTCCACTGTGCTGCTGAGGGAACATGGCCGCACTGAGACCGGCGCGCTCATGTTCTGTGATAGCACAGTTATCAGTATATCGGCCTGGTTAGGGGCAGATACCGATAACTGTGCAAATGATGAATATCGGCCGATAATCGGTCGACCCCTACCCCCTACTTCACCTAGAAGTTAGTCACCCACTTCTAACAAGGACACT
The DNA here is from genome assembly GCA_033119425.1 of Bufotes viridis. Classification (NCBI taxonomy): domain Eukaryota; kingdom Metazoa; phylum Chordata; class Amphibia; order Anura; family Bufonidae; genus Bufotes; species Bufotes viridis. The sequence goes on along the minus strand of CM065597.1, from coordinate 19,973,062 downwards.
CCACAAGACAAAACTGTGTGCAAAACAAACAAATGTGATTACTAATCCTACTTTGCCTTACAGCATTTCTGACCCTAAAATTGAAGCTGAGGAGGAGATGTCCAACATGGTGTCTATCTTGCAGTCCAACCATGAAGATTCATGCACTAATGTGTCTTCTCCAGAAAGTGATCCTATCATCTCAGCATCCATTTGTGAGCGGTGATGTAATCTAGTTCTCCCGAGTAGGGGGCTGCTGCCGCGGGCAGCAGGAATGTGAAGGGTTCACCAGAGATCGCATTGCTGCAAAAGGATCAAGTCCTTAAAGCATCAGATGAGTAAACACCCTAATTTCTTATGTGATTTACTTCAGGTTAAAGGCTGATATTTGGTTGATTCTTATGTCTAAGAAACTTATCGGGCCGGTCAGGGTCTACTCGACACAGGATCATAAGCCACTATATTGTCATACAGTTATTTTGAATAGGTTTTAGATGTGACAGCAAAGAGGCAGAGATAGAAATCGCTCGATGGCTCTGATAAGTGTGGGCGGAGATGCTTTGCAGGTAAAAGGTACAGCATGGTTCAAATTTAAAATTGGCAAGAAGATAATTAGACATCCAACACTGATCGTGGACCTTCCCTATGATCGGCTGATCATTGGGATTGACCTCCTGTAAAGGTTAAGTTACATAGTGGACTTCATTAATGAAGCTGTATGGACTCAGGTGAAGGCACCCATTGCCTATAAGTACTCTCGCAATGCACAACCCCAACGTAGTTGTCATATGATTGAGGGAAGGCTTAACTCTGTTGAAGTTCGTTTTAGGAACAATCAAATGCCGGATGTCACGGCCCGAGGAAGCTGTCAATGGTGCCGCTCAAACCATAACCATCCAGAAGGACAGATTTAAAAAGGTAACCTTGGATGGGGATGCGTTAACGATTTCTCTAAAAGGGGGAAGTTACGAATTGCGGACCTAACCAAGCATACTCAATCAATGGTACGGATTGAAAAGGTCAGTGATAACTTGTTGATTCCCATACAGGTGAAAAATATAGCCTGGATGAAATACACCAAGTTGGATCTGAAATCCGAAGCCAGTTACATAAGCCTGAATCTCTTGAAACAGGTCACTAATCCTAAAGTGATTAAAGTTTCTCTCCACAGGGCCAGTGGGTTCAGGATCGGGGGTGGAGATTCACAGAGTCATATTGTCATTGCAAGATGTCTATTGTCTATTTCCATAGGAGACAAGACTAAAGAACATTTATTCATCGTGCTGAATGAACCACGATACCAGATGTCTCTAGGTAATGACCTTCTACACCGATTTGCTGTACAGATTGATCTGGTCAACAATATCCTATGGGCCAGATTAGCTGGAGACCCAGAGGGGTTCCAGAATAAAGAGCAAGCCTTGAAATGGGGACAACAGATGCGCTATGCCGTGAGTATTATGGTTGCTAATGAGGTTAAAATCCCTGAAGAATGCAAACCATTTCTTCTTCCCATTCAAGTAAAGGGACAAAAACTGAAGAATGCAGATTCTTTGATCTGTTTGTCCAACCGGATGCAGCAACTCGGCCTAAATGTAAAGCCCACTCCTATGATAAACAACCATTAGAATCCACTGCATATGGTAGTTCATAATATGGCTCCCCATAGTTTATCCTTACAAAAGGGCACCATATTTGGTCTAGCTATGGATTCCAAAATTATGTCATTGGACTTATTCCTGATGAATACCTAACAGAACAACAGGTAGTGGAACAACGTTTTCCTCAACACCTGAGGGGTTATTCAATATCCACTCTGTTTATCCTTTCAGTTCAGAAGCAGGTACATGCCACATTGAAGAATCATCATTGGTTTTCAACCATGAGATTGATGAGAAGGAATACGAGTCATGCCGACAAGGAAAGGATAAGTTTCGCGATACCCGAAACTATTTAACTAGTGAGATTGAAGAAGCTTATGAGTTAAGTCAGCCTGAAACATTGCAAGAATCCAGACAGATCCCAATGCACCCCCCCCTTCATGTCAAACAATACAGACTTCCGCTGGCGGCTTACGAGTCACTACCGGATATTGTCAAAAACTTGAAGAGGGGCATCATCCGTCCGGTAAACAGCTCGTTCAACCATCCTATACTTGGGATTCTTAAATCCAATGGTCAATTTCGTCTCTGTTTGGACCTAAGGCAGTTAAACAAACGTGTATACATGTCCGGATGGCCCATGCCATATATATTGACCAGAGTTCGGCGCAAATATAGGGATCCAAAATTTTCTCCGCTCGGGATTGTGCACAAGGATATTGGACGATTAAGGGGGACGAGAGGGATCAATACAAACTGGCTTTTACTTTTGGCAAGAAACGATATGCCAGGACCCGATAACCCTTCGGGTACATAAATGCGGGCCATGAATTTGCTGTGTTCATGCATAAGGCGATGCCTGATGCCACTGAACGAGGAACCTTATCCTATGTGGATGACATCCTGATCAAAAGCACGACTTTTGAGGAACACATTCGGAACTGAGGCATGTACTAACCTAACTGAAAAAAGCTGGTGTTAAACTTTCTTTTCAGAAGGCTCAATGGTGTCATACCAAGGTGATTTCCTAGGTCACAAAATCACTGCTGATGGAATCAACCCACAGAAGAAGACGGTGGAGGCAGTGATCAATACGAAGTCACCTACAAACGTCAAGGAGTTGAGATCCTTCCTGGATATGATGAACTATTCACGTAAGTTTATAGATAACTATGCCGAGATCACAAAACCTCAAGCTGTGAATGAGCTCAAGGCCAGACTTATCCAAGCTCCATGCCTTGCCTATCCCGAAGGTGTGAAACCTCTCTTCATTGAAACAGGCTTTACCAATAAAAGCGTGAGTGCAGTCCTCTTCCAGAAACAAGAAAACCTGAACAAAATCATCGCCTATGCCAGCAAGTCATCACCGGCTGAGGTAAAATTCAGTGACTGTGAAAAAGCATTACTGTTCAAGGCGAGTTTTATCCAAGGCGAAAAAATTATTGTGGAAACTGCACACCAACCACTGCAATACTCACAAAGTAATAGAATCAAGGATGGAAATCTATCAAACAGCAGGATAACCGCCTGGACGATGTCCTTAATGGGATGGCCACTGAAAATCAGGTACAAACAAAATAAGAATCCAGTTGCTCAAGGATTAGCTGAACTTGACGATTGTTCCAATACAGGACATAAAGGTTAGTCACCAGAAAATGATTTCTTGGAAGAACAATCTTTAAGAAGAGGAGGATTGAAAATCATTACCATGTGTATATGCAGACGGCTGTTCTTTCTATACCGATAAAGGATCTGAACGTACACTGGTTGCAGGTATCGGAATCTTGTGGAATAATATATTCCCCAATGTGTCCGTCAGATACCAGAGTGGTTCCAAAAGTAGCCAGATCGCTGAGCTTACTGCTGTGTATAAAGCCGTACAAATGGCTATCGAATCTGATAAAGAGTTTGTTATAATTAAAGATTCCAGTTATATCCGCAACAGCTTTATGGAGTACTTTCCTGGATGGAAAAGGTCCAACATGGTAAGGAGCAACAACAAGCCTGTCAAACATGATAAAATGTTTTGTAGGATCGACGAGATGGTTACCACCCACGGTCTCACCATTTACTGTAAAAAGGTAAGAGGTCACTCAAAATATCCAGGTATGGATAAGGAAGGGAATGATTTTGCAGATTCCCTTGCCAAACGAGGCGCCATTAATGGAGAAGTCTTGGACGTTGATGACCTCATGGGAACTGTCCAAGTGGATGCAATGAAAGAATGCAGGCCGAAACAGAAGCCGAGGCCAATGTGGTACAATGGAGCCAAGATTCCCCTAGTGAGGATCTCATTGCAAGTCAAAAGTGGGATCCAATTATTAGTATCTTTTACAAACACATTGAAGATCCACAAAACTGTCCCATAACTATGGAAGACTGTGTAGGACAGGGATGGGCAAACTCAGCCCTCCAGCTGTGGCAAAACTACAACTCCCAGTATGCAAAGACTGCTTATAGCCATCAGCCTACAGCAGGGCATGGTGGGAATTGTAGTTTTACAACAGGTGGAGGGCCAAGTTTGCCCATCCCTGGTAGTAGGAAAAGAAGAGTTACAGATTTTGATGAAGGGTAAGTCCCAATTCTCGTTACAGAAGGATTGAAGATAAGAACCTCGAAGAATGGTATCACACAATGGGTAGTACCCGAGGCATTCCGAGGTTTGATGTTGCAACACGCCCATGATGCCCCAACGGCTGGTCATAGAGGTGAGAAGTTAATGTAGGACTTATTATGGGATTATGCATATTGGCCTCATAAATTGCAAGACGTTGTACATATTGTCAAGGGTGTTTAATCTGTCCTCAATTCCAACCACAAGCACCTAACTCATCGAGCACCGCTGATGAAAAGGGGATGTCCATGCCATGGTCAGACATCCAAATTAATTTTATTGGACCAGTAACAACTTCATCAAAAGGCAACAGATACATGAAAACCGTGACTTGTTTATTCAGGAAATGGGTGGAATGTTTGCCTTGCAGAACATGCAGTTCAAGTATGTGCGCATCTCTACTCATTAACCACGTATTTTCCAAGTTTTGTCTTACCGAACGCATCGAATCCGATCGTGGAAGTTATTTCACTAGTGAGGTGATGACGAAGATGTGGGAGATATTGGGAGTAAAAAGAAAGCTACATATAGCTTATCAGCCAGCCTCTATTCGTGGAGTAAAACGTTACAACCAAACCATTGTCAACATTTTAAAGAAATTTTTCAATAAATCCGGTAAGGATCGGGATTTGAAGTTGCCTTTGGTTCTCTTGGCCATCAGGGCCACCCCAAGCGCAGCAACCAAACTTTCTCCCTTCGAGATGATCAAGGGCAGGAAGATGGTGTTACCCCAGCATTTACTCTACCGGACAACAGACTACAATTTGATAAATGCTTCAACAGCTCATTAGTATATGGAGAATCTACGCTAAAACCTTCAGCATGCTTTCACGTTTGCCAATAAGAATCCGTAGAAAGCAGCAGTGAGTGCCAAAACCTACTATGATCTGAAGAGTACTCAAAAAGAATATCAGATTTCCGATCAGGTTTACCTCTACAACTATGCCTGGGATCAGGTGAAGGAAAGGAAATGCCTCCCTTTCTGGAGGGGACCATATGTCGTCATTGACAAATTGTCACCTGTGGTCTACGAGATCAAAATTCCAAAGGGGGATAGATTTATAGAAAAATGGGTACATATTAATCAATCACGCGTTTATCATCATAGATCACGACTTCGTGAGATTAAAGGATTTCCAGCTGATAAGTAAAGAGATATCAAGGTTCCAGCTAAAGAAGGAAACCCAGGATCAGTATTGTACAAACAAATGAGTGCACTAACCCAGTGTTTCCCAACCAGTGTGCCTCCAGCTGTTGCAAAACTACAACTCCCAGCATGCCCTCACAGCCAAAGGAGGCACACTGGTTGGGAAACACTGCAACAACCAATCTTCATGTATTTTCTCTTTAACTATCTCGACTCACTTCTGAACCAAAAACTTGCTCTGTTCAACAAAGAAAATTTTGCCAAATTGAAGATATATGGTAGTATAATTTCTTTTTACAGAATTGATAATATTGCTAAGACACATGTGCTCATATTTGTCATACAATGTATTACAGGCACAAGATGGCGTCAAAGATCGTCGCTGTTATCTATGTCGTCCTAATCTTGGGGAAGGAGTTTGGCGCTGAGCCGATCGCTGTACCAGGTCCTTCATCTGGGATCATGCTGCAGGATACCACGGGGTCCCTCTTGACGAATCCGCGAGTCTTCATTGAAAGGAAATTTAACGTGTCCGAGATTCTATCTTGGGAAATAAAATTGTGGTATCGAGTACACGTCGGTTATTCACAAGAGAGGATTACACAGATCCTGGAACAGACAAGGAAGACTCTGACCAGAGAACAGTTTTCAACGAGTCGACGACCAAAGCGGTTTATTTCTGCAATTGCAGCTGCAATAATCTTTGGCGTAGTGGGCACTGTCGTTGCCTCCAGCGTATCAGCTGCTAATTCCATCTCTATTAAGACATTGGAACTTGAAATTGGTTCTCTTAAAAGGAACCTGATGCATAGTCATGCAAAGATGGAAAATCATAAGCAACATCTATCGGACTTATATTCCGCAGTGGAGGATACTGTCGTTACCAACTTACATTCAGAGTTATTGACCCAATCAATAAATCTTCCCAAGAATAAAGAACAGATTAAACAAGAACTTATATTCCTAAAGGGGTGTATTCAGAAAGACTTTAGCAAAGCTCTGGTTGGAACATTACAAACCGAGTCTGCGCACCTCGATTCTAGAAGAATCCGTATGAAAAGCCCTTTTTGACATTCCAATGTAATCCAGTTTATCCCATAGATCACATTGTAATGAAGAAGGATACATGTCATGCCTTATCATAGTTAACCCCTTAAGGACACGGCCCTATTTCACCTTAGGACCAGGCCATTTTTTCAAAATCTGACTAGTGTCACTTTATGTGTGAATAACTTTAAAACGCTTTTACTTATCCAAGCCATTCTGAGATTGTTTTTTCGTCACATATTGTATTTAATGACAGTGGCAAAATAAAGTCGAAAAATTTCATTTTTATTTATAAAAAAATACCAAATTTACCAAAAATTTTGAAAAATTTGCAATTTTCCAAGTTTCAATTTCTCTACTTCTATAATACATAGTAATACTGCCAAAAAAAGTTATTGATTTACATTCCCCATATGTCTACTTCATGTATCGATCATTTTGGGAATGCCATTTCATTTTTTGGGGACGTTACAAGGCTTAGAAGTTTAGAAGCAAATCTTGACATTTTTCAGAAATTTTCAAAAACCCACTTTTAGGGACCAGTTCAGGTCTGAAGTCACTTTGTGAGGCTTACATAATAGAAACCACCCAAAAATGACCCCATTCTAGAAACTACACCCCTGAAGGTACTCAAAACTGATTTTACAAACGTCATTAACCCTTTAGGTTTTCCACAAGAGTTAATGGCAAATAAAGATAAAATTTCTGAATTTCGATTTTTGGAAAATTTTCCATTTTAATCCATTTTTCCAGTAACAAAGCAAGGGTTAACAGCCAAACAAAACTCAATATTTATTGCCCTGATTCTGTAGTTTGCAGAAACACCCCATATGTGGTCGTAAACTGCTGTATGGCCAAGCGGCAGAGCGTAGAAGGAAGGGAACGCCATATGGTTTTTGGAAGGCAGATTTTGCTGGACTGGATTTTTGACACCATGTCCCATTTGAAGCCCCCGATGCACCCGTAGAGTAGAATCTCCATAAAAGTGACTCCATCTAAGAAACTACACCCCTGAAGGTATTCAAAACCAGTTTTACAAACTTTATTAAACCTTTAGGTGTTTCACAAGAGTTATTGGCAAATGGAGATGAAATTTCTGAATTTCAATTTTTGTTACCTTGCCTCAAAAAAGTGTAATATAGAGAAACCAAAAATCATATTTACCCTAAAATAGTACCAACAAAACTGACACCTAATCCCGTAGTTTCCAAAATGGGGTCACTTTTTTGGAGTTTCTACTGTAGGGGTGCATCAGGGGGGCTTCAAATGGGACATAGTCTCAAAAAACCAGTCCAGCAAAATCCGCCTTCCAAAAACCATATGGCGTTCCCTTCCTTCTACACCCTGCCGTTTGGCCATACAGCAGTTTACTGACCACATATGGGGTGTTTCTGCAAACTACAGAATCAGGGCAATAAATATTGAGTTTTGTTTGGCTGTTAACCCTTGCTTTGTTACTGGAAAAATGGATTAAAATGAATAATTTGCAAAAAATAGCTGTTTTGGGACAGTTTTGTATTTTTTGTTATTTACATCGTTGAACTGACAGGTTAGATCGTGTGCTATTTCTATAGAGCAGGTTGTTACGGACGCGACAATACCAAATATGACTACTTTTTGGGGTTTTTTGTTTCAGTTTTACATAATAAAGCATTTTTAAAAAAATGATTTTTAGTGTCTCCACATTCTGAAAGCCATAGTTTTTTTTTTTTTTTTGCGATTGTCCTATGTAGGGGCTCATTTTTGCGGGATGAGATGTCAGTTTGAATAGTACTATCTTGGGGTGCATATGACTTTTTGATCACTTGCTATTACACTTTTTGTGATGTAAGGTGACAAAAAATTACTTTTTTACAACGTTTTTATTTTTATGTTTACAGCGTTCACCTGAGGGGTTAGGTCATGTTATATTTTTATAGAGCAGGTCGTTACTGAACGCGACGATACCCAATATGTATACTTTTTTATTTATTTTGGTTTTACACAATAATATCCTTTTGAAACAAAAAAAAACATGTTTTAGTGTCTCCATAGTCTGAGAGCCATATTTTTTTCAGTTTTTAGGCGATCGTCTCAGGTTGGGTATAATTTTTCATGGATGAGGTGGCGGTTAGATTGGCACTATTTGGGGGTCATATGACTTTTTGATCGCTTGCTATTACACTTTTTGTGATGTAGGTGACAAAAAATGGCTTTTTGACAAAGTTTTTTTTTTTTTACAGTGTTTACTTGAGGGGTTAGGTCATGTGATATTTTTATAGAGCAGATTCTTACGGACGTGGAGATACCCAATATGTCTACTTTTTTTACATTTTTTTACATTTAACACTAAAAAGCATTTTTGAAACAAAAAAAAAATCATGTTTTAGTCTGAGAGGCATAGTTTTTTTATTTTTTGGGCAATTGTTTTATGAAGGGGCTCATTTTTTGCGGGATGAGATGGCGGTTAGATTGGTACTATTTTGGGAGGCATATGCCTTTTTGATCGCTTTGTATTACACTTTTAGTGATGTAAGGTGCCCAAAAATGGCGTTCACCTGAGGGGTTCAGTCATGTGATATTTTTATAGAGCTGTTTTTTACGGACGCGGCGATAACTAATATGTGTAGTGTATTTTATTTTTTTTACTTTTTATTCAGTGATTTGTGTTTTACTTTTTTTCACTTTTTTACATTTTTTTTGGACCCAGACCCACTTGGTTCTTGTAGATCCAGTGGATCTGGTGTCTATATAATACAGTACAGTACACTATATAGTGTACTGCACTGTATTTTACTTTCACAGTCTGGTCAGACTTCTGCCTTTAGCAGGTCTGACCAGAGTTACATACCATGGCAAGCAGGACGCTTCTGAAAGCGTCCTGCTGCCATGGTGACTCATCACCCACTGCCATTAGAGAGCAGTGGGTGATGGATGGGAGGAGGAGCTCCTCTGCGATCCCATCCTGGGGGCTGCATAGGCACAGCAGCCCCCGATGGGAGAGGGAGGAGCTCCCTCCCTGTTAACACTTTCCATACCGCGGTCCGTCCGGACCGCGGTAAGGAAAGAGGTTAAGCGGCTGGCATCTGCAGCACAGATGCCAGCCGTTTTCTATCAGAGTGCCAGCAATGTGCTGGCTCTCTGATAGAACCACTAGACACCAGGGAATTATTACAAGGGAGGCGGGCGGGGATCGCTATTGCGATCCCGCCTGCCGCACTGCCCGCCTCCCGCACCGCCTCCCGCCCCTGCAACCACTCCCCTGCACCCCGCCGCCATAACAAGATTGGGGGCTGCAGGGGGTTAAAATAAAGATCTTTGCCGCAATTAACTCTCTGATCCTCACGGTCTGATCAGAGATAGCTAAAATCGCAGGTCTGAATTGACCTGCGGTTTGCAGCGATCGCCGATACTGGGGGTCACATGACCCCCTCGGCATTAGAACATGGTTCCTGCTGATCTACATCAGCAGGAACCATGTTGCTACCACGCCCACATCGGGTGCAGTAGCAGTTTAAACACAGGGCGTACATGTACGCCCTGTGTCCTGAGGACTTCGGACATTAGGGCGTACCTGTACGCCCTGTGTCCTTAAGAGGTTAAAAACAGTTAGATTGGATATTCATTGCCTTTAAGAGCATAATGAAGTATGTTCAATATTTTATAAGGATTTTAATATGGTTTTGCCATAACATAATGCAGGAGGCAGTATTATAGTAGTAGTTATATTCTTGTACATATGAGGCAGTATTATGTACAGGAATATAACTACTATAATATTACCTCCTATGTACAAGAATATAACTACCATACGAGCAGTATTATAGTAGCCATATTCTTGTACATAGGAGCTAGGCCTGCACAATATATCGCGAAAGCAATCGCAATTAATCGCCATATCGCAATCTGCTGACCCAAAAATGCTGCAATTATATTACAGTACATTTTGCTTTATAAAACACACTTTTTCCCCCAAAAGTGGGGGAATAGCAGTGCGTCTTATAAAGCGATGGTTGACTTTCTACGTGACACTGACACTGTATCTCCGGCCGCTATGCTGCACAGCGGCCAGCGATACATCAGTTACAGTGCGGGGAGGGAGGAGCGGCTGGAGGAAAGTCGCTATTTTAATGAACACATGTTCTTCTATTCTATTTTATTTATCTGTTCTGTGCAGGGATATTAGGAAAATGGCAAGTTTTGTATTTTGTACTTTTGCAGTAATGCAAATATGTATTTTATTTTGAAAAACACTGCGCATTTCAGTTCTTGAGTTCAGCATAACTACATTTCACCTTATTAGTCATCTGTGTGCGCTCTTACCTTGAAAATGGAAGCAGATAGACCTCTAGCACAATTCCCTTAAAATATCGCATCGCATATCGTTATCGCAATTTTTAGGGCCCTAATCGCAATCGCACAAAATTCCCATATCGTGCAGCCCTAATAGGAGCAGTATTATAGTAGTTATATTCTTGTACATAGGAGCAGTATTATAGTAGTTATATTCTTGTACATAGGGGGCAGTATTATAGTAGTTATATTCCTGTACATAGGAGCAGTATTATAGTAGTTATATTCTTGTACATAGGAGCAGTATTATAGTAGTTATATTCTTGTACATAGGAGCAGTATTATAGTAGTTATATTCTTGTACATAGGGGGCAGTATTATAGTAGTTATATTCCTGTACATAGGGGGCAGTATTATAGTAGTTATATTCCTGTACATAGGGGGCAGTATTATAGTAGTTATATTCCTGTACATAGGAGCAGTATTATAGTAGTTATATTCCTGTACATAGGAGCAGTATTATAGTAGTTATATTCTTGTACATAGGGGGCAGTATTATAGTAGTTATATTCTTGTACATAGGAGCAGTATTATAGTAGTTATATTCTTGTACATAGGAGCAGTATTATAGTAGTTATATTCTTGTATATAGAGCAGTATTATAGTAGATATATTCTTGTACATAGGAGCAGTATTATGGTAGTTATATTCTTGTACATAGGAGCAGTATTATAGTAGTTATATTCTTGTATATAGGAGCAGTATTATAGTAGATATATTCTTGTATATAGGAGCGGTATTATAGTAGTTATATTCTTGTACATAGGGGCAGTATTATAGTAGTAATAGTACATAGGGGGCAGTATTATAGTAGTAATAGTACATAAGGGGCAGTATTATAGTAGTAATAGTACATAAGGGCAGTATTATAGTAGTAATAGTACATAGGGGCAGTATTATAGTAGTAATAGTACATAAGGGGCAGTATTATAGTAGTAATAGTACATCTGTCCCTCCTCCTGGTATCAGATAACACACAGTCCATTACATGAAGCGCCTGGTCTCACTGACCTGTCTGGTCCCCTTCCCGTTGCACGCCGTTCCCATGATCCCTCTGGATGACCGGCGCCGCCCCGGTGGAGAGCCTGAAGGCAGGAGACCGGACTGTGGCCGCTGGGAGACGCTGCACGCCTCCGTCATCCCCGTTCGAAACTGCCGCTAATCCCGACATCAACTGCCAGCTCGTTGATTGGATAAAGAAAAACATAAGGGAGGAGTTATGTCATTTCATTCCTGTCTTGTATTCCACGACCTAGATAATTTATTGGTTAAAAGACGGCCCGAAGACCTGTCACTCAGAATATCTCTGTAGTGATTTGATAGCACACGGGAGGGGCGGTGCTTATGTCTATACACACCGGACTGATGCTTTCATTGGTCTTCCTCGTTCTCTTCTCTGATTGGCCACTTCTTCAGTCACATTAACTACAATTCCCTCCTACAGCCTTTGCTGCTAAGGTCACATGACACGGAAATAACCAATCAGAAACAGAGCCCGTTGGTAAGGCAGGTAAGCCCTGGCATTGTGTGTGTTGATCCTGTCACTGACAGTTAGATACCCCGTCCTATATGTTGCTGGAGCGCTGGTCGCGGTGGACTACAGGCCCCAGCATGCTCTGTGCTCCCGTAACCTGCAGCGCTACCTATAACGTGCACGTTTGGAGCTTTCCCTGGAGGGCAGGTGACCCCGCTGCTCCCGGTCACGCAGGGCTCACGGGCTGGTTGGGGAGAGCGGCGAATTTAATGCGTTTTGATGCAAACTAGACTTCGCGCGGCGGCAGCCAATCAGAGACTTGCTTTCACGGCGCTGATTGCATGTTCTGGATGTAAGCTGATCGCTGATTGGCTGTCGACGCTCAGTGGCCATTTTGCAGTGCTGTGCAGTGTAGGTCCCTGGCACTGGATGCAGTGGTTTCGTTTTCCCCCTCAGCCCTCACCTCCTACCCTGGGGCCTCATTTTCAGCCATGATGAAAGCTTTTAGTGACTTCTTGTTACCTTAAAATCCTAAATATCCTTCATCGACAACGTCGTCACGTTTTCTGCGCTATCCGCAGTCGCTAAAGATTTTAGGCGCCAACAAGGTTTTTCGGTGCCTAACCCAAACGCGCCCCGCTGACAAAACAAAGTCCTTTTTAGAAGTGCTGTACAATGTTTTTCTCAGTTTTCAAGATGTCTGCTTGCTGTCTGTGAACTGCGTACATCTAGAGGCTGAAAAGTGCCACCGACCTGGAAAGATCTATATCCGAAATCCATGAGTGTGACAAATCCGTGGTTGCAGGAGACGGTGACGTGATTTTATGGTAGAATTTTCTTCTGTGCGAGATGTTTCACAGTTGATGGTTTTGTTACAGTTGCGTCCAGTCTATATAATCAGAAATCTATCTGCAGGTTGTTTACCTGGCAGAGGGATGAATAGACTTGATAGAATTGTAACAAACTTCAGCTGTGAGAAGTATCCGGACGTCATGAGTTGAGCCTGGATTCTGCGCCAAAAAGCAGACTCAGTCTTCACCCCATTCACACGCACTGGACGATTTTCACGCAGATTTTTCTATTTTCGTATTTCTGTCCCTTTTTTTTTTTTTTTTGGACGGAAAATTCAAGAATTGGCCGCACTGGATGGACCGGTGGCCGTGTAAGCTGATGTGACGTCCCCCGCGGGCGAAATCGGATATCTGCTGCAAAATAATAAATCTTAGATGGACGCAGCCTAAAGCCATGTTCACACAGCCAGGTTTCCACATGGATTTCAGCGCTTATTCAATCTGCCGTACCGGAGATTTTTCGATGCAGATTCTCAAACCGTAACAAGAAAGGACATGTCTTCTCCTGCCGCAGTTTTCTTGCAGGAACCACGATGGGTGCGCACAGCGGATCAGACCCATTAAAGGGGGTGGGTGCCTCCCTCCAGAAAATGGCATTTATCATGTAGAGAAAGTTAATACCAGGCACTTACTAATGTATTGTGATTCTCCATATTGCCTCCTCTGCTGTCTGGATTCATTTTTCCATCACATTATACACTACTCGTTTCCATGGTTACGACCACCCTGCAATCCAATAGTGATGGTCGTGCTGTAAACTATAGGAAAAAGCATCAGCCTCTCTGGTGGCCCGGACCGGGAGCATACGTAGGCACGCATGCATATCACCTCCCGGCCGCCTCGTATCTATGCTGCCGCGGTGGTCGTAACCATGGAAGCGAGCTGTGTATAATGTGATGGAAAAATA
>CM065597.1:19923365-19959099 GCA_033119425.1 Bufotes viridis | reverse complement strand
GGGGTTAATCTGAGATGTGCTGTGATCCCGTGCAGCCCCCACTTCCGTACATTGGGCACGTGATCCCGGAAGTGGTGGCCGCATGGGATCGCATCTCAGATAACCCTTTTAATTCGACACTTATTTTTGTGTGGATTTTTTCATCCTTTCCATTGCAATGCGAACTCTGGACCCGGATTCCAAGCAGAATTTGCGTCAAGAATAGACAATTCACTTTTTCTCCTCGATGCAAGTTTTTTTAAAGCCACAGGATAAAAAACGTGCTGTATAAATTAGGGCTCATGCACACAAACGCATTTTCTTTCTGTTGTCCGTTCCGTTTTTTTGTGGGACGTATGTGGAACCATTCATTTCAATGGGTCCACAAAACGGAAGTTACTTCGTGTGCATTCCGTTTCCATATGTCCGTTCGCAAAAAATAGAACATGTCCTATTATTGTCCGCATTACGGACAAGGATAAGAGCGTTCTATTAGGGGCCAGCTGTTCCGTTCTACAAAATACACAATGCACACGGACGTCATCCGTATTTTTGCAGAACGCAAAATACATATGGTCATGTGCATGAGGCCTTATTTAATTCATTGGAGATAAATTGTAAGGGCTCAGTTTTTGGGCGCAGAATCTGTGCAAAATCCAAGGAAAAAACGCCATGCAGACATTCTCTAAGGTCAGTTTCACACGAGCGTAATTAGTCCGGGAAAACGTTCCATGTGGGCTGAACGCTGCTTCTGTGCCACAAACTCATGGCGTTATAATGATTTATTACGCTGTGAATTCCTGCTCATCCTCGGGTCCCTGCACTCACATAATGCTGCGGGATAATTCGGACCGCCGCAGTCAGACTGTAACTCGCAGCACTCAAAATCCTTCTTATACCGTGAGTTTGTGTCGCAGGAACAGTGTTCGGATCACGCGCGGAGTTTGTTTCCCGGACATAATACGCTAGTGTGAACTCGCCCCAAAGTAGTTCACGGCTTTATACTACTTTGCGTGGATCTTCAGAGTTAGGCTACATGCACACGCAGCGTATGTGCTTTGCGGTCCGCAAATTGCGGATCCGGCCCCAAAAAATGACATCCGTATGCCATCCGTTTTTTTTTTTGCGGATCCATTGTAACAATGCCTAAAACGGGTAATAATAGGACATGTTAAAAACTAGAATGGAGCGGCTCACCATCCAATACAGATGGACACGGTGCACACCTCGTGGCTTACCCCAAGCCACTATAGTGAAAGGATAATAGCAACCAGTAGGGGCACTCAATATATGAGATTGATCAGCAATTCAATGGATACGACCTTTAATAAAAAGATATATATATACTATAAAACACAACAATACATAATGCATAAAAACACGCCGCTAAAACCATGCAATGAATACCAGCAGCCTGAGCCGCTGCTTCTGTGAACCAAATTTGCATTAAGCCGCGGTCCCTGCTAATAGTCTCTAGGTCATGCAGTTCTAAAGGGCCTCCGGTGGTCAAATATATAGTGATGTGCACACAAGTTGCGTTTGCTTGGCGAACTGTAGTGAAATGAGTGTTGCACTCTGTCCACTTCCACGTGTAGTTACAAATGGATTAAGCCCTCCGCTGTCACCGTTCTATCTACTCCCGTTTAATCTCCTCGGGAGTGGATACAAAGTAGCTGCAGACTCTGCTGCAAGCGCTGACACTCAATATGCTGCTTACTTAATACAGTACATTACCGGTCTTCATCCCGGCGTCCGTCCTCACCACTTCCCTCGTGTGACTAGCCTCTAGCGTGGCGTCCCACGTGACTATTAGCTCACACGGTGGTCGGAGACGTAGTTGCGTGATAGCAGGTGAATCAAAAGAGGAGGAGTGTTCTGCGCTGATATCAGTCCTTGGAATATTAATAATGAAGCTTCATTAAAACGTCCTGTTCACTGTCCCAGCTACCCAGACGCTGCTTTCGGGACTAGAGCCCCTTCCTCAGTGGTGCAGGACAGTGAACTCCTACTGCGTCTTTTATATCTCCTAAAAGGGGTGGAACTGATGGCCACTCCCAAAATGCAATCTGGATCCTATCAGGAATTCCTGATTAACTGGTGCGGTTCAGGTGCGATTTGCCTGCGTTTTGTACATATGATCAAAAACAATCAATGGCACATTATAAATTAACCCATAGTCTGTATAGACACCATCATCAACCCATGAGTATGGACATCACTGATATTCAAATCATTCAGCAGAAATCACCTTAAATTATTCAGTTATTGCAAAACAAATCTTGTACATAAAAAATACATATATATATATATAAACGAATAAACTCCACCACAGTGAATATCTCTCTACCAATATTTAATTAATTCTTCTATTAATATCCCTTCACTTCCTTCCACTTCAAATGACCCCGGCGGATGAAAAGGGGACAGAGGTCTGGTGGGGAGGGGAGAACGAGGTGTCGTGTATACGACCAGACCTCGTAGTCCCATCACCACCAGACCGCCTACCAAACCACATAGGAAACCAAATAATTCCATTTCAGAATTCAGTCCCTTAGGGAGTAACATATCGAAGTCCTAAATCCGGCGAGCCTCCTGGCGAGACATAGATTTAATATGATCCCCCTCCAATGCCTCCTCACCTTTTCAAATGCTATGAATTTGAGGGAAGACGGGTCACTGTTGTGTACGTCTTTATAATGTTTAGAGACAGTATGAGCCTCACAACCCTTCCTTATGTTGCTAATATGTTCTGCAACTCGTTTATTAAAGGCCCTTTTGGTCCTCCCTACATACTGCTTTCCACATTCAACCGCACCAGTTAATCAGGAATTCCTGATAGGATCCAGATTGCATTTTGGGAGTGGCCATCAGTTCCACCCCTTTTAGGAGATATAAAGACGCAGCAGGAGTTCACTGTCCTGCACCACTAAGGGAGGGGCTCTAGTCCCCGAAACACGCCTGGGTAGCTGGGACAGTGAACAGGACGTTTTGATGAAGCTTCATTATTAATATTCCAAGGACTTTTATACTACTGCAAGCGGCGATTGATATCAGCGCAGAACACTCCTCCTCTATTGATTCACCTGCTAAAAAGAAAAGAAACCCGGAGGTATCTCAGGGGTTGACCCCATCCTGGTCCCTCACTTCCATTTTCTTACTGGTAAGTACCCCTTCGGGTTCTGCTCTAGCACGATTCATGTCATTTTCTGTTTGCCTTGTACCACCAACATTATCTATATACAAAGACACTTGTCCTTATTATTGTTCCTTTTTTGTGGACTTTTTGAAGGCTACAGCGAGGCTTTGATCTACCATACTTATAAAACAGTATAGCGTTTGACTTTCTGTTATATTACCTTCTAACGATGCTAGATACATATATGTTCTTGTACGTTTTGCTATAGGGTCCAGGGTGGCGTCTATGCTCTCTTGCTACCTCCTTCTATGATCTATAATTTTTAATATATGATCAATAAAATCTTTTTACTTTTCTAAATACCGCTGCATGTTGATTTTTCTGTGATTCACCTGCTATCACGCAACTATGTCTCCGACCGCCGTGTGAGCTAATAGTCACGTGGGACGCCACGCTAGAGGCTAGTCACACCAGGGAAGCTGTGAGGACGGACGCCCGGGATGAAGACCGGTAATGTACTGTATTAAGTAAGCAGCATATTGAGTGTCAGCGCTTGCAGCAGAGAGTCTGCAGCTACTTTGTATCCACTCCCGAGGAGATTAAACGGGAGTAGATGGAACGGTGACAGCGGAGGGCTTGATCCATTTGTAACTACACGTGGAAGTGGCTTATTAGTGAGTGGACAGAGTGCAACACTCATTTTGCTACAGTTCGTCAAGCAAACGCAACTTGTATGCACATCACTATATATTTGACCACCGGAGGCCCTTTAGGACTGCATGACCTAGAGACTATTAGCAGGGACCGCGGCTTAACGCAGATTTGGTTCACAGAAGCAGCGACACAGGCTGCTGGTATTCATTGCATGGTTTTAGCGGCGTGCTTTTATGCATTATGTATTGTTGTGTTTTATAGTGTATATATATATTTATATCTTTTTATTAAAGGTCGTATCCATTGAATTGCTGACCAATCTCAAATATTGAGTGCCCCTACTTGTTGCTATTATCCTAATAATAGGACATGTTCTATTTTTTTTGCTGGGCTACGGAATGGACATACTGATGCGGACCCATTGAAATGAACGGATCCGCATCCTATCCGCTAAAAAAACGGACACGGAAACAAACAACCTTCATGTGCATGTAGCCTTAAGCCTCATTCAGACGTCCATGTCCGTACTCAAATCTGTGAGCAGGTGGTCAGTGATGCATCCGTGAAGCTGTTCGTGACTGATCCGTGTTGGTTCCTTGTTCCTGGGTGAAACACGGATGCAACAAGGATAGAATCCGTATTGCATTCATGCTTTTCACGGACCCATAGACTAATGGGCGTGAGGGATCCATGAACACGGACCAAGATAGGACATGCATCCGCGCTGATGTGTGAATACACACATTCACATGAATGGGGACGTGTGTTGTCCACAGAGAACACGTATGTGAAACACTGACGTGTGAATGAGGCTTTAGGTTGGAACCAAGGTTCTGGAATCCTATACATACACAGTACACAGACAGTTATTAGTAGGTCGTTAGTGTCTTGCTCTCTTCCCTAGGACTACATTCTTGTGAAGAGAGAGGCGGACGGGAACAAGTGCACTTACAGCCTCTGCGCTACGGAGCTTCGCAATGACATCCTGGACTCCGCTGCGACATGTCCAGATCTCTCGTTCACCCTCCTCGATGTACAGGACCGAAATCAGATGAAGATCCTAGAGCTGGCCAACAATATCATCCGGCTGTTGACCTGTGAGGTGGGGCAGGATCCCTAAAGGCTGTTTAAAGGGGTTGTCCAGCAAGGACCTCTCTTTTCGAATCCTCATCATTCCAGACCTTCCTCTCCCCGGTGATCAGCCGCTGACCCTTCCACATTATTACATGACACCTATTGATGTCACCTAATTTAAAGTGTTACTCTCCCTGTACACTAATAGGAGGTCATTTTAGGTAAACAACCCCTTTTAAAGCGGCTCTGTCACCAGGATCAACCCTAGAGAAATCTGTGTTTTCCAGGACGTCCCCCATGACAGCACATGGGAGGATGTCCATCCCCATCTCTGTAGGGACAGGAAGTGAGATAAGTTTAAAAGGTCCCCCGCTCCCCATTTCCAGTGTCTTCCTGTCTCTACAAGGATAGGGAGTGAGCTCCCACATATGGGGGACGAAGAAATGAAGTTAAAGAGCTTTACCCCTTTGGGGAATCCAGGGGCTCGGCCTGGTCGGGGGACTCCGGTCTCTCCTCACAGCCCATATGGTTAGCCTGGCAAGCTACCCCTCCGGGGGTTCTCTAGCTTTCTTCCATCTCACCTGAGTGCCACGCTAGATGGGTGGCTGAAGCCGCTTCCCCTCCAGGGGCTCTCGGCAGGACGCTTCCTCCTTGTGGGCACGGCATCGTAGTCTCGCGCGATGTGGCGTCTGACGTCACTTCTGGCGAGCGGCGGAAGCAAGATGGTGGCGCCCAGGAGACACTGGAGACCAGGCAAACGTGGTCTCGCATCGGAGTTGACTCCCCTTGGGGGTTGAGTCCCCAGGAAATAAGACAAGCGTTGCGGCTGCAGAGGAGGACAAGTAAGGTAAGCCCCACAAAGGGGATAATACCGCTCCAAGTTAGGCTAGTTTCCTACTATGGAGGCCCTATTGTCATCCAAGATGTAACAAGTGTCTGACACCTCTGCCCAGGGGCATGTAAGTGTTACCTTCCCTTTCCTTTAGTTGCATGTTTTTTCACTTTGTTAGGATTATGGCATCTTCGTTTTCTTCTTAGGTGGAAAAAGATGCAGGTCAGAAGTCCCTGCCCGTGACTAAAAAGAGACCGAAGAAATGTGCATGCAGGAGGTTTACAGAAAGCAACCATGTCCAGACTGTATAGCCAGACTGCTTAAAGAGGAACAACCATCTTTTTTAGTAGACCTTAAAAGTATGATTCTGGAAGAAGTACAAGCTACAGTATCATCTTTACCCCTCCTCCTCCTAAGGCTCTAGTCTTCCCTCCTGCCCCAAAGAGGATACGGAGAGAGTTTGAATCGGATTCAGATGAACAGATGGATGATCCATGTTATTCTGATGGCGAGATTGAGGAAGAAGTATCTCTTTTCTCTGGAAGACCTAGATTCCTTACTGTACGTAGTGAAAGAAACAATGGAGATAGAGGACGTACAGCCATCCAGATCCGTACAGGACGAGATGTTTGGCGGATTAAGAGCCATGAAAATCCTAATTTGGAAGAATGGGAAGAAACGGAAAGAAAGTTAAATATCCCAAGGGAATTCAAAAGTCGTCTACTATTCAACCCAGAAGATATTCCCAAGATTGATCTCCAGGTGGCTAAAGTAGCAAAGAAGACCTCTATTCCATTTGAAGACTCCTCTCACCTGAAGGATCCAATGGATAGGAAAGCCGAAGGCCTTCCTAAAACGTCATGGGAATGCTCATCAGCCTAAATAAACACCAATATAGCGGCAACATCAGTAGCCAGAGCAATGGGATTATGGTTGAACCAATTAGAAAACCACCTTAAACTGAAGACATCCAGAGGAGAAATTCTGGATTCAGTTCCCCTCTGAAAAATAGCCACGGCATTTTTGGCAGATGCGTCAGCGGAATCGATAAGATTTGCTGCAAAAAACAGCACTTTCGCCAGTACAGCCAGAAGGGCGTTATGGTTAAAGAACTGGTCAGGCGACTTGGCCTCTAAGAACAAATTATATAGTTTTTTTGGGTTCCTATGTGTTTGGGCCATTATTGGACACTATACTTGGAAAAAGCGGCCGATAAGAAAACAGGATTCCCGGAAGAAAGGCCCAAGAAGCACCAGTCCTTTCGGAAAACTCCAGCACAGTCTCAAACGTTTTCTGGATGGGGGAAAGGCAAAACTGGAAGTTGGAGCTACCCCAAGGATCCTTTCACACGGGCGTGATTTCTGCGCGGGTGCAATGCGTGAGGTGTTTTTCTGGGAACTCTCCTAGATTCCATAAACCAGGTATCTTTTCTCCCTGCAACCAAAGTCAGGGCATTTATAGAAGAAATATCTTCCTTCCAGGAAAGGAGATGCTGTACTATCAGGAAGGCAATGCGCACACTAGGTATATTGACCTCTTGCATTCCAATGGTTCCCTGGGCCCAGATCCATACCAGACCCTTGCAAAGCCTGATCCGATCCTGCTGGAACAAAAGTCAGAACACCCTAGACAGGAAGTTCGACACTAGACTAGTGGATAGACCCAGCCAATCTTCAAAAGGAGTATGCTGGAACAAAGATCCATTCACAATATTCACTACAGATGCCAGCAAAAAGGATGGGGAGCCCAAGTAGGGAGCCGTTTTTTTTTTTCAGGAGACTGGTCGATGAGGGAGAGCTAAAGATATGTAAATGCAAGAGTGCTGGCGGCCGTACTGGAAACCTTAAAAGCCACAGGCCAGAGCCTGAGAGATCATCTGAAGATCTTGTCAGACAATATGACAACAGTCTGCTACGTCAGACACCAAGGTGGGACGCAAAACCCTCAGCTTCAGGAAATAGATCAGATTTTCCTCTGGGCCCAAAGCAACATTCTTTCTATCACAGCCCTACATTGAAGAGGGGCAGAGAACACTACGGCATATTTGCTCAGCAGAAAGAAGTTCCATCCAGGGGAGAGGGATTAAACAAACAGGTCTTCCAGGACCTTTGCCTCAAATAGGGATTGCCCCAAGTCAATCTCTTTGCCTCCAGGGAGAATACTCAAACAAAGGAGTATTTTTCTCTGGACCCCAAGGAAGAGCTCTTGGGGATAGATGCCATGTCACAGAGTTGGAATATGAACCTGGCTTGCGCCTTTCCACCAATTCCGCTTATCCAAGCAGTTCTGAAGAAAATCAGCGAGAGTCCAGGAAAGTTCATATTCATAGGGCCAGCCTAGCCCAAAAGAAGTTGGTATCCTCTTCTAAGAAAGATGGCATTAGAAGAACCAGTGTCTCTACCTCTATGTCTGGACCCGCTAACCCAGGGACCATTATTTCACCCAGACCTGAAGAAGTTGAGCATGAAAGCATGGATCCTGAGAGGCAAATGCTAAAAAGGCAGGGCTTATCAGATTCTGTTATTTCAGCCTTCCAAAAAGCCGTAAACCAGTAACATCAGCGATCTACAACCAAATCTGGAAAAATTTAATTCCTGGTTACCCAGATTGTACCTCACCTTCAGTAGTACAAATCTTAGATTTCCTGCAAAAGGGTTTGACTTAGGCCTAAGACCTAGTACACTAAATGTGCAGAGTTCTGCTTTGTCCACCTTTTGTTGACCATCCTTTAGCTAAACACCGGTGGATAAAAAGATTTGTAAAAGCCATATCCACCTTAAAAGACAAACAGTGCCTCCCTGGGATCTTTCTCTGGTCTTTAATGCACTATGTGAAGCACCTTTTGAGCCTCTAGAATCCATTTCCCTGAAACATTTGTCATGGAAGGCCTCCTTCCTAGTGGCCCTATCGATAAAAGAACCCTATTTAAGAATCCTGGAAGACAGGCTGATTCTAAAATTAGATCCAGGCTTTCTTTGTAAGGTGGCAACTTCATTTCATAGACAGCAAGAAATAATCCTGCCCTCTTTTTATGCTTCTAGAAATCCACAAGAAGCTCGACTCCACTGCTTAGATGTCCGAAGGACTGTTCTGAGATATCTGCAAGAGACAAAATAAGAACAGAGACTCTAACCTGTTTGTCCAGTTCGGTGACACAAACAAAGGGAAAAAAGTCACCAAAAGAACTTTAGCTAGATGGCTCAAACAGACGATTCAGTCACAACATGACCTTTGGTTGGAAGGTCCTTCAAGCTGTGGTCCCTCCCTGAAGGTTAATTTGGTAATTCTTCCATTTGCTGTCATGGGGACGTCCTGGAAATCGGTAATTAGTCTTACCGGTAAATGTTTTTCCAAGAGTCGAACATGACAGCACTCCTAATTCCCTCCCTTATTATTGTTACAGTGTGAAGTTAACATTGTATGTCTAAGGAGAGAAATAAAATTGTGTTGCATCTATCTGGTGTAATAGTTTGGAAAACACTGGAAACTGGGAGCTGGAGGGGGGACCTTTTAAACTTCTCACTTCCTGTCCCTACAGAGATGGGGATGGACCTCCTCCCATGTTCTGTCATGTTGGACTCCTGGAAAAACAATTACCGGTAAGACTAATTACCGATTTTATCCATATGCAAACGAGAAGTTCAAGTACCAGGAGGCTGGGCTGAATCCTTTGAGCACTGCTTTGTAACACCCCCTGTGCTCTGCACACTCCTCCTCCTCTTGATTGACAGGGCTAGACATGCCGAGGGCAGAGCTGTGTGCTAGCATCTACATAGCATATGCTCTATGTACTATAGCTTCACCACACTGAGATCTGCTCAGAAATGCTAATCTACAGTGCTCAAAGCATTCAGCCCACCTCCTGGTGCTCCAATTGTTCATTTGCATGTGAATAAAAACAGAGTATCTCTGTAGCAGTTTATCATACTGCAAAAGAAAGGTATTGTTTTAATCAGCATGATGAGTCCTACCAGCCAGTATGTCTCGTTTAATAGGGTTGATCCCACTGACAGAGCCGCTTTAAAGGGAATGCGTCATCAGAAAATGACTTATTGTTTAAATCATGTTTTCACATTAAACAGCTTTTTAAAATGATTTTTTTGGTGATGTACAAAAACATAGAATCCTGCTAATTTTGCGCTGACTATTAGGCACGCCACTTTGTGGTCTGTACAGATCACTTCTCAGCAGTCATTTCATTATCACAGGCAGCATTACAATGACAGATAATTCACACGTCTGTAAGTGTTTTGCGGATCTGCAAAATATGGACACCGGCAATGTGAGTTCAGCAATTTGCGGACCGCACATCGCTGGCACTATAATAGAAAATGCCTAATCTTGTCCGCAATTGCTGACAAGAATAGGACATGTTCTATTGTTTTGCGGAAACGGAAGTGCGGATCCGGAAATGCGGATGCGGACAGCACACAGTGTGCTGTCTGCATCTTTTCTGTCCCCATTGGAAATGAATGGGTCCGCACCCGTTATGCAAAATTGCGGAACGGATGTGGACCAATTTTGCGGACGTGTGAATGGAGCCTAAATAGATAACACAGGATCCACCATTCACAATAGATAATATCACAGCGTATCACTTATTTTTGGGCGAAACATTTCCTTTAAAGGGGGCTTTTCCTTCTGCTACAGCTCTCCTTCCATCACAGCTCAAGAGGCCATTAAAAGATGGAACCGAGCATGTGCGTCCACCACAGCAGGTGGCACTATACAGATACATTTTATTGAATAGCTCAACGTCTATACTACATTTTAATGACATGCAATTAAAAAGTGCTGGTCTGAATATTTTCATGGCACAAACCCTTTAAGGATCTGTTCAGTGGCTTTACTCGAAGTCCTTCCTCCTTCTGTGTGAACCTTTTGTTGCTTGTGTTTCAGGTGCCCTTAAAGTGTCAGGACGTGGCGGTTTATTTCTCCAAGGACGAATGGGAATATTTGGAAGGCCACGGAGAACATTATAACCATAAGCGAATAGGTGAAGGCAAAGGTAACGGGGAGTCAGTGGAACATTGTGTTCACTGCCATGATTGCCATCATAGAGGAACATCTCATTTAAAGGGGGTTTTCATCCCAACATATCTGACCCATATGGTTACCAAGTAAAACTTTTCTAGCAGTGATGCTTCCCGTTCTACATCAGCCATGTTCCCATATAATGTCACTACAGCGATGCTGGCTTTACAACTGGTACTGTTCCATCATCTCTCCCAGAACCACTTTCTTTGAACCATCAGAACATGGACCAGAGGAGCCCTGTCCAGCACCGTATCAAGGAGGAAGCAGACACTGGAGAATTTGAGGGTATGGTTTAAAGATTGGCCTTGAAGTTAGGCAATGTGTAATACTTTTCTTTCCCTGTGGAGGCACTGCAGGGATTCAGGCGGGACTTTTCAAACAGGAAAGGATCGTCTAATGTGGATAACTCCTTTAAAAGAGCGTTTCTCAAAATTCTACAGTTTTCCAGTACAGCACAAGTCCTTAAGATCTGGCTCCCTTCATGTCAGGACTTGCATTTACAGGTTCCCTGTGTCCATATTACACGGAATCCAGCTAGATTTGCTCACTGAGGGTCGCCAGTTTAGTATCACCCCCACGGGCGCTTACCTTGCCGGTCGCAGCTTCACTGCATTCGCAGTCAGAAAGCCATTGACCCCATACCATGTGAGGTTACAGAGGGGTGACCCTGCGATGCCCAACAATGCCCGAAGATAAGTATATTTGCTTCTTCTTCCCTATGTCTCTCCTGGGTAATGGTGTTCTTCCTAGGTCCCTGTTAGGTTTTCCTACCTTCCAGTGTGCCCCTCACCACCCCGTCTCCCAGGGGGTCTCTGACAGCTTACCTTACCGCTGGCTGCTTGTCCCTGCCTCTGCCACCTCCTCTCCCAGCCTTAGCCTCCCACTCTTGCCCGGGAGGAGGCCTTGTCACCTCATGCTCCTTTAGCAGCTTCTAGGACCCTTCTCAGGATTGTTTCCTGTCGCTTCACTCCCAACAGCATCCTACTTCTCCCGGGATGGATGCCTTGCCTCTGGCTGCACTTTTTTTTTTAGCCCTTTAGCCTCACTTTGTCACATCCCCGGCTTTCCAGGCTTTTTTGGGGTCCATTCCTCTTGCCATTGGTGGTCAGGAGGTCAGTTCTCACCACTTCAATCCTGGTTCCAGTTTTAGTAGACTATATCTGACAGCCCCTACGGGTGCTGCATTAAATGGCAACTGCACCAGAAATGTGTTCATTGGCTCTAGGGGCTCTCCACTTTGGACAATCCCTACTTGTTAGAAGGGTCAGCTCATCACAAAGTGTCCTGCTGGGACCCCCAGTGATCAGTTGTCCTCTAAGGGGAAACCTAGCAGTATGTGTTCACTGCAGTGCCACCTCAGGGTAAATTGGACGTTGGACTGTTCTCATGAAAATCAATAGCTTTCTGCATAATCCAGGACAACAGAACAGGTCCTCCAGAGAGAGAGGAGCTCCTTGTACCTACTCTGGCAAAGAGACGAGGGTCCTGAACAGGCGACCCCATTAGAAATTTGAGTTTTCTGAATAAGATGTATGAAAATGGGTTTTCTAAACTGGCCATGCCCATAAATTATTAGGGCATATATATCCAGGGCACCAGTTCCACTGATATATACCATATACTAATATATAGCTTTGTTCTCCTCTCCTTTTTAGACTCTCGGCCTGCACATAGCGTTGGTTATATCCCCCCTGGTCATGTGAAGTCTGAGCCTCGAGACAGCTCCAATGAGGACACAGCGGACACGATCCATACTGGTGAGATTACACTTTTTCACTTAGAACAGAGACTAAATATCTATATCCGTCTAGGATGATTATATTTGTAATGTTACTAGTTTTAATATAAACCCTATGGTCATGTTCCCCTTCAGATTCACCCCAGTTTCAGTCTTCTGTCACAAGTCACATCTCCGAGGAACCTGATGACTCCTACGACACTCGGCTCTCTGCACTAGGTAAGATAACCATATCTGTATGAGGTTAGATATGGTGCAATATATGGATA
Organism: Bufotes viridis; assembly: GCA_033119425.1. Taxonomy (NCBI): domain Eukaryota; kingdom Metazoa; phylum Chordata; class Amphibia; order Anura; family Bufonidae; genus Bufotes; species Bufotes viridis. The sequence goes on along the minus strand of CM065597.1, from coordinate 19,946,380 downwards.
GAAGAGTCCTCTAACCACTCAGGGTTTCGCTATAGCGCCACTACAGGGGGAAAAGGCATTACAACCTGTCCATTGATAAAAATGGGCCCGTTTAATGCATGAGTCTCGCTTCTTGCCAATTATGGGGGTTCCCTTTCTATTTATCGGACACCCTGTTACCGATGCGGATGTGGCTCCGTTGTGCCCCTGAACATTGACTTAGGGCTACTCTTAAAGGCGTTATCTAAATGACACCGAAGGGCCAGGCAGAACCATTGCCGGAAACAAGCTGAGGTCAAGGCAGGCAGCATACGAGCAATCCAGTAAACGGTCCATTGGCCAGGGAAAGCAGCACAGGGTCAAAACGAGGGGACAGACAGAGTAAGGTCAGACAGCAAAGGGTCAAATCCGGAAACAGACAGAAATCGGTACACAGGCAGGCAAACAAGACAATAGGCTGGGGAAGGTTAGGGTGCGCTGGCCCTTTGAGAGCTGACTGGAGCACACGCCCTATGGGCCGTGATAGGCAGGCCTCAGCCTGCGTGAAGTGGATAGAGCAGTGCTACTCTGGCAGAGAGACAGCAGGTGATTGCTCAGGCAGCCGTACTCCACCACAAGGAGTGAGGTGGTAGGTACTGACCACTGTAATAACACACCCTATAGAGCATTTGGTAAATTAAAAGGACTCAGGGAATGGCTTTTCACTGATCTTTTTTGTGTATTTTTGGTTTTGTTAACAGATGATAACTTCAATAATCAGACTATGAAGTCGGAGATGATCTACCAGCTAACAGTCACCAATAATAAAAACTGCCGAAAATCGAGGTTGGGAGGAAGGATAGGTCCATGTGAACTGTGTGGGAAACGATTCGGCAACAAGGCATCTCTCAGCAGACACATGAAAATTCACACAGGGGAAAGACCGTTTTCATGTAACGTGTGCGGGAAAAATTTCTCCTGCAAGAATCATGTGGTAACCCACCAGCGGATCCACACAGGGAGCGACCATACTCCTGTGAAGAGTGTGGCCGGAAGTTCACAAACCATAATCATCTCGTGCTCCACAAGGTGGTCCACACCAAAGAGAAGCCATATTCTTGTCCCGCTTATGGAAAGGCTTCACTAGGCAATCAAGTGTCGTCAACATTCAGGCATCCATGCAGAGACTAAGCCGCACGTGTGCAAGGAGTGTGGCAAGAGCTACTGCCAGTACGCCAACCTGGTGGTCCACCAACGACTGCACTCTGGGGAGACACCTTTTATTTGCAGACATTGCGAGAAAGGGTTTATTCTTAAAGCTGCTATGCTAAGACATGAATTGTCACACACGGGAGAGAAGCCGTTCGCCTGTCCCCAGTGTGATAAATGTTTCTTTGACAACTCCTCTCTCAACAAGCACAAACGTAGAGTCCACCCCAAGGAGTCTGAGAAATTCTAGTAGACGGTAGAATCTAACATAGCGGTTGGGTTGGAGAAGACGTGCGGCCTCGACATGGCATTGCTGGCCCAGAGAGCCTAGAAGAGGACAAACGTGGAGAGAGAGGATGACCTAATGATGCTTTTCATCAGTAGACTAGAACGTCTTGAGAACATCTGGTTACTGAGAATATGTACAGCTTTATGTATCTTCTTGCCTGAGAGAGGTCTACAACACTGGTGGTTCTCAGGTAGTTGAAAGGCCAAATCTTGTTCGGCTGAATGTGACATGACTGTCTTTTGTATCCACGGTCTGGGGTGCATAAACCTTTCTGGTTGAATTTCACTCATGGTCTTGGATGGGTCTTCAGAAGGGAACCACTTCCCTAAAATGCCTCTATGATTCACTGCTCTACAGATATCTTTCCAATGTTAATCACTATTTCTGTTGCAAGGGTATAAAATAAAATTCAGCTCAATGAATTTGTGTTGGAATGAGTGTTGTGCTGGGCTATAGGGACTCAACAAGTCTGCACACTCGAGTCTGGTGTCAGGTGAAGAGTTGAGGTTTGCAAACTTTCTGACACTATTTACAGCAAGATGCCGAAATAAATTTATATCCCAGACAAGAGCCCCAAAATTACTTCTCACCACAGACCAGAGCCCGAAATGAATTGACACCCACAACCAGAGCCCCAAAATTAATACAGACACTAGACTAGAGCCTTGAAATGACTTCTCACCCCTAGCCATAGCCTCCAAATGACTTCTCATCCCAAACCAGAGCCCCGAAATGAATTCACATCCACAACCAGAGCCCCGAAATGAATTCACATCCACAACCAGAGCCCCAAAATTAATTCAGACCCCAGGAATGACTTCTAACCTCAGACCAGAGTCCTGGAATGACTTCGCCCCAGACCAGAGCCCTGAAATGACTTCTCGCCCCAGACCAGAGCCCCTGAAATGACTTCTCGCCCCAGACCAGAGCCCTGAAATGACTTCTCGCCCCAGACCAGAGCCCTGAGATGACTTCTCGCCCCAGACCAGAGCCCTGAGATGACTTCTCGCCCCAGACCAGAGCCCTGAGATGACTCTCGCCCCAGACCAGAGCCCTGAGATGACTTCTCGCCCCAGACCAGAGCCCTGAGATGACTCTCTCGCCCCAGACCAGAGCCCTGAGATGACTTCTCGCCCCAGACCAGAGCCCTGAGATGACTTCTCGCCCCAGACCAGAGCCCTGAGATGACTTCTCGCCCCAGACCAGAGCCCTGAAATTAATTTACATCCACAACCAGAGCCCCAAAGTTAAATCAGACCCCAGACCAGAGCCCTGGAATGTCTTCTCACCCCAGACCAGAGCATTGAAACAAATTCAGGCCCCAGACCAGAGCCCCAAGGTGAATTCATACTCTAAACCAGAATCTCAATAAATTTTAATGCCCCAGGTGAGATTAAAAAAAAAAAATATATATATATATATATTTATATTCATGGCTTCTGGTGACCCCACTTAGTGTCCTGAAGCTGGCCAGTCTCCGTCCCAACACTAGTTCCACAAGATGCATTAAACAAGAACCTTCCAATTCATGCATCATGACAGATCTTCGTGGTCCTGACAGCTGGCCTCTGAAATATTACTTTGTGACATTGGTGTCACAAGATAAGGGCTAGATTAGTTGTGGAGGTGCACTTTGCTATTTGTATCACGGGTACCTTGTAAGGTCCTTGAGAGACACGTCACCAGTAGTAGAACGAGCCAATCTCATCATTGAAGGGCATTGGACTGGAGACAGAACAGCCCCAGTTACATCTGTATTTCTTGTGATACATCTGATGTCACCATGGCCTGTTACATCACTAGTGACCTGGGCCAGCTACAGTCCCTGCACCTTATTACACGATCAGCAGAGTAGATGAGATTTTACCTGATCTCATCCACTTTATGTAAAAACGTGCATAAGTGCAGTGTGGATCTGCAGCACGTCTGTTTTTGTTTTGCAGATTTTGACCCTTTGCAATCCTTAGGGCGATATTGATGGCCAGATATTCACATACATCATGCAGACTTGCTACGGGATTGTATTGCCCCCCAATGTTATAGGATTTCTGGGACTTATTGATGACTGATCCGTCTATTTCAGGGGTCTCAAACTCAATTTACCTGGGGGCCGCAGGAGGCCGGAAATGACTTCTGCGCTAGGCGCGCAAAGTACCGTATTTTTCGCCCTATATGACGCACCGGCCCATAAGACGCACCTAGATTTTTGGGGAAGAAAATAAGAAAAAATATATTTTTAACCAAAAGGTGTGTTATTGGTGGGTTTGGAACTAATGGTGGTCTGTGCATGACACTGTTATGGGGGATCTGTGACAGGCACTGTTATGGGGGATCTGTGACGGACACTTATGGGGGATCTGGGGATGACACTGTTATGGGGGATCTGTGGGGGATCTGTGGATGGCACTGTGATGGGGGATCTGTGATGGACACTGTTATGGTGAATCTGGGGATGGCACTGTGATGGGGGATCTGTGGATGACACTGTTATGGGGGATCTGGGGATGGCACTGTGATGGGGGATCTGGGGATGGCACTGTGATGGGGGATCTGGGGATGGCACTGTGATGGGAGATCTGTGGATGACACTGTTGTGTCATCCACAAACCCCCACCCCATAACAGTGCCATCCACAGACCCCCCTCCCTTAACAGTACAATCCACAGATCCCCCATCCTGCCGCTCACAGTCCTGCACTATAAAGTTATATAATGTCCCCTCTTTCTGGTAGAGAGAGAGTAAATTCACACTTTTCCTAACACTGGACTAAGCCTCTCTTTGTTTTTCTGAGCAGGGATGGAAGGATAATAACTTATTTTCTCACTAAGTGCTGGAGATTTCCTTCAATTCTCCTGGGCGTACGGAGGAAAGTAGGAGTCTATTTCTTCACTTGGTACAGATTTGAACCTAAGACTACTCTGATTCATATCCTCTTTAAGTACTCTGAGTCTGGCTTCCATTATCTTAACTTCTTTCTGCCTTTCCATCTGTTAGCGCTGTGCCTCCATTTTAGCTTCCATTTGATGGCGATGTGCATCCTTTTCAGCTTCCATTTGATGGCGCTGTGCCTCCATTTTGGCTTCCATTTGATGGCGCTGTGCCTCCATTTCAGCTTCCATTTGATGGCGCTGTGCCTCCATTTCAGCTTCCATTTGATGGTGCTGTACATCCTTTTCAGCTTCCATTTCAGCCATCAGTTGGCGCTGCGCCTTGATGGCAGCTTCCATCTCAATTTTTGCTTTCTTGACAAGTTGTTCAGCCAATTCCATTCTTTTGGCTGAAGTACTTAAGGACTCTGATATGGGGTTGGCACTTCTGCTAGCGAAGGAGGTCCCACTTGAGATTGTGGTTCCACCTAGAGACCTAGCATAGTCTCTTATAAAAAGCTCATTCATTCTCTTTGTTGCTTTTAACTTCATCATAGTTTGCTGCACATGATAGTTCTCTCATGAGCTCTACTAAATCTTTAGTGACCACAGTACATGTGTCCATGTTCCGTACAATATCCTGGGAAGGTGTCGTAAACAACCGCAGGTTGACATATGCTGCCATAAGCTCCGATTCAGATTATTCTACTGTCTCTACCATATCACTCCAGTTCCTTTTTATACTTTCTTGTTTTAGCTTTCCAGGAATGCCTTTAATTTCCACCTCTCATATATTCGAGCGAACCTTTTCTCTTTTAATGCTGCTTTTGCTCCAAATTTTCCAGCATCTTTGAGGTTGGTTTCCTGGCATGTGATGAATGTCGTAGATCCTTTGTTTGGGCTATATCTGTTTGAGGCAAGACTAGTGCTGCATTAGACTCTTCTGACTCAGACAGGTTCTCTTGCTCTTCACCTTCTACCCTATCTTTGTATCCTCTTAACAGTGGTATGGTAATACTAGGCTCAGACCTTTTTCTTTAAATGCTATAACAATCAATATGAATATTAAAGGACCTTTCACTTCAAATGCAATACTGACAAATAGAGAAAAAATGACTTTTACTTTAAATATAAACAGCGATAAATGCAGGCAATAAATTACTTACTTTAAATACTTTAGAGTTCGTGGTACTACAAACTGTCCTCTGTTTTACTTTAAAGTATTTTATTCCTGAACACAAAAATGTCTTCATGCCAAATCCTATATGCAATGATAAGTAATAAAAAGGCAAGCTCTGACCTTTTGAAGAGCAGGATACTGCGATCTGAAGGTTGCTGGAACAGATTTTAGTCTTAAAGGAGACTTGTCTTTTCTTGATGTGATACTTGCGCTGACTTGTGATGTTCTGTGCTGACTTGCGATGCTCTGGCTTGGATATGCTGCTGCAGGCTTTGGGCCTAGTGGCAGGAAACTAGCTGGTTGCAACATGTGGCATCTTCATGGATAGCGGTGCCAGCACTCTAGCTCAGGAGTTTGGTCTCTCACCATGCGTCTCTTTCTCTCTCTAGGGATCGCAGGAGGGTTGGTGCTCTTTCTCTGACTATCTTGCCTTTGCCGTTCTGAAGCTTTAAGGGTCAGCTGCAGTTTGACTAATACACACGTTCTATGGCCTTTATGGTAGCTCTGCTCTAATGCATTCTTTACTATGCAAGTTGAGGAGCGTTATCGCTCGCCCTCTGAGGGTAATAGTTCCACTGTGGCAGGCGCTGCACAATTAAGTCCCTTATGCGCTGTGGCATTAGAAGAATTTTTATATCTCTAACTTTTTAGTCCAACCAGACTGTTACTCTGCTTTAATACTTCTAGCGCCGTTCTATGGAAACAGTAGGCTTAAAGAGCACACCAAATGCTTAAGATAACTTCTTTATTAACTTCAACTTTTCTTCATATATAACACTGCCACCTCCGCAGCAGATAGTCCATGTACAAAACACGTGTTGAATAAAGTATCACAAAATGGTGGTTCAACTGTTCAATCTTGTCATTCAACATAAAATGGTGGATATATTTCTATCTTCGGTATCTGTACTCTCACTAAGTTATTTAGGCACTTTATGATCTCTCTGAGAGGTATATCTGAGGTTTAACCAATAGTTCTACTTGCTCAACTTGGTTTGCAGTTTGTGATATGATTTACGCAGTTTGTACGTAGTTTGGTGGAACTGTTTAAAAACACACATAAATGGTTCAGTATACAGTTCTAATCATAATACTAACAATAGGAACATTATATAACCGTTCTAAATACCTATTTTGGCCTCTTTGCTTCCATAAAACTCAGCTCTTAGTGGAGTGAATGTCTGTTCAGCTCCTCTCTCTGGTGAATAATGATTCCAGCAGCTTCTGCTAGGGGATTTCCCACACAGGCTCAGTGTGAGGCTGGCTGTGATTGGTCAAAACTCCTGGGCAGTAACAACAGTTTAACTCTATGCTTTCTGTTAATTCTGCTGTGTCATTGAGCTTGCCTTACATTCATATAATGAATCTTAAAGGCATATTATCTTTCTGGTTCTGTGAACACAATATATGTTACTGTTACATGACATCCAAAACATGAAGTCACAGTAAATAACTCTGCTATTGTTTTTAACATATAAACTGTATTAAGGTTATTGGTAGGTCTAGCTGTATATACAAATAAGCCATATTAGCAACCTAGGAGAGGTCTTAGCTGGCCAGCCAGATCCTAAAAGAATGTTAGGGGTCATTGTCCTTGATGGATTCCCCTCTTCCTCTCACCCCTCAGGTGATACAGTCCTTAAACTGGCGGTTAGAGCCTTCAAATCTGACTCAGGACTTCCCATGGGTTCTTTAGGAACAAGTAATCATAACCACAGATGCCAGTCCGACTGGGTGGGGGGCATTTTGTCAGTGGGGAGTTTTGCAGGGGGGAAGGAGTCCAACAGAAAGCCAGGATTACCAAAATGTGAGGGAATTAATGGTGGTTCTGCTAGCCTTAAGAGCTTCCCTGCCCAAATTACAGGGAAAAGGAGTAAAAATATTCTCAGACAACTCTACAGTGGTATCCTACCTAAACAGAGAGGGACAAAATCAGAATGTCTTATGTCCTTAACCACAGAAATGTTCTCACTAATCATTCCTTATATTCCTTTTATCAAGGCAGTGCATCTAAAAAGAACAGAAAACAAGGTGGCGAATTATCTAAGCAGAAACCATTTGGATCAGGGAGAATGGTGTTTGAATCAGGAGGTATGCCTTTCCTCCTATAAGACTTCTCCCAAGGGTATTGCAGAAGCTGAGGCACCTTTCTGGCTGAGAAGAACCTGGTTAACTTGTCTGAGGAAACTGTCTCTGTCAGATCCATGGATTCTTCCGGACAGGCAGGATCTGTTGTTTCAGGGGCCTATCTTTCATCTGGAGGTAAAGCACCTTCATTTGGAAGCCTGGTATTTGAAGGGGAAATTTTAGAGCGTAAAGGCCTATCCAAAGAGGTTATCTCCACCCTTTTATCTTGTCGTAAGGAAGTAACCTCCACCATTTACCTTAGAGTCTGGGAAACTTTCTTATGGTTCACTAGGATTCCAGTTGATCGTCTGAGCCCTCCTTCTATGCCTAAGGTTCTGGATTTCCTTCAAGAAGGTCTTAATAAAAACCTTACACTTTGTACCCTTAAAGTACAGGTCTCTGCTCTGAGTGCCTTTTTTGATTTCCTCATTGGCAATCATCTTTGGTTAAGAGATTCTTTAAAGCAGTCAGTAGACTTAAGCCTGTAATCAGGTCTTTTGTTCCCCCATGGGATCTGAATCTAGTTTTGTCTAGGATGATGGAGCCTCCTTTTGAACCGCTACACGATTTATCTATTAAAACATTATCTTTTAAAACTGCTTTTTGGTGGCCATCACCTCAGCTACGAGTGGTGAGATTTCTGCCTTTTCAACCTCTCCTCCCTATACTAACATCCTGGAGGACAGAGTGCTCATTAAACTGGAGCCATCTTTTTGCCCAAAGGGGTCTCTCTATTTCATAGGTCCCAAGATATTGTTCTCCCATCTTTGTGTCAATCCCTAAGAATGAGAAGGAAAGTAGGGTCCCTTGTCTAGACGTTAAAAGATGCCGGCCTCATTATATGAATGTCACCAGTCAGTGGAGAAAATCATAGGCTTTTGTGCAGTTTAAAGGAAAAAACTGGGGTAATAAGGTTTCATCTAGTTTTGGCCTATTCCTCAGCGGGCGAAACTCCCCCTTGGGTTTCGTGCTCATTCTACCAGATCCAGTTCTACTTCATGGGCAGAAAGGGCCAATGCATCTTTAGAGAAAATTTGTAAGGTAGCTACATGGAAGTCTCCATGTAATTTTCTTTGTCACTACAAGTTAGATTTAGATCTTCTATCCTTCGGGAGTAAAGTGTTACAAGCAGTAGTTCCCCTCCCCCTTACTTACCGGTAATAGTTTTTCCATGAGCCCATGACAGCACCCGGATTTATTCCCACCCTATGTTTCTGTTTCATATCTATGAAATCCTTATGTAAATAAAAAAAAAGTTAAATAAATAAAGGGGTGCAAAGTCCCCCCAAAAGTGTTTAGGACAAGTTCTTGCAATTAACTGTTGCTACAGGGGCAGAGCCGCTCCTTAAGAGCTCTCCACGAACATTCCTGTTTCCCGTCCTGGATGGAGGCGGTCTCTCAAGGGTGCTGTCATGGGCTCACGGAAAACGATTTATAAATCTGCAGTATGACAATTATTTGTGCGATTCCACTCCTTATGTAGAGTGGTTTTTCCCATAGGCTTCAATAGTGTTGGTAAAATATATGGAATATCTGCACAAACAACACGACAAAACCACGATGAATAGTGCGGATTTCATGTGGATTTTCTATACACAAATCTACACCGTGTGCAGGTACTCTCCCTTAGGGCTCATGCACACGGCCGTTCCGTGTAAATGCACAGGCAACATCCGCGCAGAGTCTGTGATCCGTCCGCATTGCAAAAAATAGAACAAGTTCTATTTTTTTTTTTGCAGTGTGGAGGCATAGAGAGAAACCCCACAAGTGAGTGGGTCTGCATCTGTGATACGGTGCACAAACGGCCGGGGCCCGTATATTGCGGACCCACAGTTTGTGGTCCGCAATACGGGCATGGCCGTCTGCATGAGCCCTTAGGCTGGGAGGACAGACGAGCGATTATGTTCTATGAAGCCTGGATGACAGAGCCGTAAATGACTGCTTTAATAGGGTGCCTTCACACGTGGCGGAATGCTCCGCCAGAAAATCCGGAACATCAAGACTTGCTCCGTGTTATCTCATGGGGCACAAAATTGTCCATCCCTGCATTGTGTTCTGGTGTGAAATTGACATTCTGCAGCGTAAAAGACATAAAAAGTGCAGATTTTTTCGCAGCGTTTTCTACTGCAGAATTAATTTGCCTTTGAATTGAATGAAGGGATTCTCATACAGGAAATCCGCAACAAAATCCACAACTTTGTAAAAATCTGCACCTGAGGATTTTCTGGCTGAATTTTGTGAAGACAGCCTTACTTCCCAGAGGACGGGTGTCTAATCGGCTTCTGGGTTGAGGAAACAGAGGTTTCGTTTCTGAGCAGAGATGTGCTTTCAGTTTATTGGACCTTTTGCATACAAAAAAAATGTCTACATACAAAAAGATTTTTGAGCAATTCCCATTGTCGTTCAAAAAAAAAAAAAAACGCAGATGAACTAATCTTCCCTCTGGTATAACCCCGTCCCCTCCACATGATACAGTACGGGACTCACAAACCACTTACTGAAGCACTCAATACATAATAAAATCCACACGTCAGAAATTTCACATCATTGGGATATGTACTGAAAGAAAACGTATACCATCCACACCCGGGTCGTGGTAATAGTCCCATAGAAATCACAGGTAAATGATCACCTGATGCATACAGACCAGAACTGCTCACACTGAGCGCCATAATAAATGTGCTGTGAGCTCCCCCTGGTGGCAATTTCAGCCACAATGTTAGCATTTAACTCTAAGGCTGCGTGAGAACAACACATAGGACACCTGTCGGGAGAAGAGTCCTGTAGCTACAACTGATGTATGTGCCAGGCGCTTTATCTGGTGTATATGCCGATCTCCATAGAGAAATGTCCTTTTTAAAGGGAACCTGTCACCTGGTTTTGGGCCCCTATGCCGTTATGGAGCTGGGGTTTACAGTCCCAAACTGTCCGTCCCTGCATGAGTCCAGGACTCCTGTACATCACCATTGGATGCGAAAGTTGGTTTATGCAAAGTCTGTTGAAAGGTAAGTGACCACTTCAAGCGTTCTTGGGTCCAGTATAATGTGCTTAGCTCTATTTTCGTAATCTAGACCTCCAAACCCCCTGCATGGCCTAGAATGAAATGAAACTCCTGGTTTCCTGCAGCCACCACTAGAGGGAGCTCATAAGCTTACTGCATACTGTGTTATTATGGAGCTCAATGTATGAACAGTATGCTGTAAGCTCCACACTCCCCCTAGTGGTGACCACAGGCAATCAGAAATTCATCTTCTAAATCTAGGTCTACGCTGGGGGTCCAGGAGCTCGCCATAGAAACAAAGCTCTGGTCGCTATAAATACAGATTAGGATTTACATCAACACTGAATTTTGGTCCTATTTAGATAAGTGTTTTTTAGGTGGACATTCACTTTAAGCTGCAATGGTGGCCACGCTTGCAAAAAAAGGAAAGCTCAAGAACTTACTTTAGTGGAGACTTTTTTTTTTTTAGATTTTAAAGGAACACTCCAAGTAAACTTGGTGTAAAGTGTATGCAGAGCCGGAGGGATTCAAACAACACCAGAGAGAGATCCCTGTCATGCTCCGTCCCCTCAGGAGCCGAGTCTGGCATGACACAGTGGATCCGTTTTGCCTGGAGTGTTCCTTTAAAACGCCGTCTACTCTCTAAGCTTTTCACCTCATTAACCGCCCATTTCTAAAGAGTGAACCCCCTGATCGTCCCAGAAATCCCTGGAGTGTTTTGCGGGGTTGCACTTGTGAACGACGGCTTTGAATTTGGTGGAGAACCTTCTGCCGCACTCGTTGCACTGGTGAGGCTTCACCCCGTGGACCACGCTGTAGTGCCGCATGGCGCTGGATTTGTATTTGAACATCTGTCCACAGGCGATGCATCGGAACGGCTTCTCATCTAAGGCGACCTGGTTGATGAACTGCAGGCGGGATGTTTCTGTGGGTTTGTCCTCGGTGGTGGGTTTTATGGCAGGGTAGGGGTCAAAGGGTCTACCATTCCCACTACATATGAACCGCTCACTGATGCTCCAGATGTTCGGGTTCCAGCGGTAATGGGGGTCGCGGCTTTGTCCGGTGCAGACGTCCTGTTGGCGAGGCTTTCATACGTCCCATCTTCTTTTATCTCTTCGGTCATCTCCACCTTGATTTCGCTTTCATCCAGTAAAGCGGCTGAAGGGTAGGTGTCATCTATGATGGATGTGAAGCGACCGGCTGCAGAGAAACAGAGAAAGTCAGGAGGATGCAACTGAAATGTGTAAGAGCTCAATGCTATGAGTTACTCGTTACGTGGTTTTTCCAGGCGTCCGAGGTGAGATTAACCAGCATCAGTATATAGAGGAGAATAAACAAGAATCAGAGAGTTGTTACTAGTGCTACATACTCAGAATGGGCTAAAGTCAGTAATGGAGGACCACAAGGCTCTGCACCGGGAGCAGCAGAGGACCACAAGGCTCTGCACCGGGAGCAGCAGAGGACCACAAGGCTCTGCACCGGGGCAGCAGAGGACCACAAGGCTCTGCACCGGGAGCAGCAGAGGACCACAAGGCTCTGCACCGGGAGCAGCAGAGGACCTGCAAGGCTCTGCACCGGGAGCAGCAGAGGACCACAAGGCTCTGCACCGGGAGCAGCAGAGGACCACAAGGCTCTGCACCGGGGCAGCAGAGGACCACAAGGCTCTGCCGGGAGCAGCAGAGGACCACAAGGCTCTGCACCGGGAGCAGCAGAGGACCACAAGGCTCTGCACCGGGAGCAGCAGAGGACCACAAGCATCTGTACCGGGAGCAGCAGAGGACCACAAGCATCTGTACCGGGAGCAGCAGAGGACCACAAGGCTCTGTACCGGGAGCAGCAGAGGACCACAAGGCTCTGTACCGGGAGCAGCAGAGGACCACAAGCATCTGTACCGGGGCAGCAGAGGACCACAAGCATCTGTACCGGGAGCAGCAGAGGACCACAAGCATCTGTACTGGGAGCAGCAGAGGACCAAGAGCATCTGTACTGGGAGCAGCAGAGGACCACAAGCATCTCTGCCGGGAGCAGCGGGGGAGCACAAGGATCTGTACCGGTAGTAGTGGAGGACCACAAGCATCTTTACTGGGAGCAGTGGAGACCAAAAGGACTTGTGCCGGGAGCAGCGGGAACTCCAAGGACGGTACAGCCTAGTTCACATAGTTTGTATTCGGTCAGTGATTGTCAACAAAAACCAGGTGCAGGTCAAAAACACAGAGAAGGTCCAAATCTTTCCATTATATCCTTATCTCTGTGCTACAGAAAGACCAAGGTAAGCTGGCAGCACGGGCAACTACTGAATATTAATCTAACAAAGATGTCATACTGTATAAAACAGAGTGAAGTGAACGCACTGCGGGAAGACTGCGGCATTTTAAGCTATAATGATATGCCTTCGTCATCAGAGATATAAGAATCTACTGTCCGAGATAATTGTCAGCATTGCTGTTTTTTTCAATCCAAGATCATTTTACCATTTCATTATTTTTGAGTCTGCCTGAATTTCTAATCCGCTCCATTGTTGTGTCTCATACACACGACCGCCTTTCCAAAGAGAAGCGTCTTAAGAATTTACTTCAGATGCAGAAACCGTCCCAACACGAGCTGTTCTGGGAGGCCTTTGGCCAGTAACACGATTGTAGCATTGCTTAGGCCACCTTCACACTTGTGGTGTTAATTCCAGTATTGAGATCCTCTGCTGGAATTAACGGATCCATTTGGACTTTGCACATCAGGATGCATCCGCTTCCCTAAGGATGCGATTATGTGAAATCTAAACGGAACAAAACCGGGTCCATCACTAAATGCATTGAAAGTCAATGGGTGATGGGTCCGTTTTTAGTCTCCATAAAAAAATGGATCTGTCGCCATTGACTTACATTATTTTCAGTGCCGAATCCGTTTTATGACCGGATACAAAACCGCAACCTGCAGTGGTTTTGTGTCCGGTCAAGGAAGACTATCCTGAACGGATCTCTTTCCATTCAGAATGAATGGGGACAAAATGGAAACGTTTTTTTTTTCCAGTATTGAGATCCTCTGCCGGCTCTTAATACCGGAAAACAACGCAAGTGTGAAAGTAGCCTTACTTGTCTTTCGCTTCACAACTCAGGGCTGCTGCAGTGAGAATTTCCATACGGGGAAGTGAACATTTTTCGGGAAATGGTTTATGAAGGTTTAGAGTAGCAGCCACCAGCACAGTGAAGAGTACTTGGGTGCGTTTTACCTAAATACTCGCCTCCTCTTATTCAATTTTCGAATCCATCGTATTTTCATTGGAGCCGACACCATAAACCCCTGATCACACTCTGGGGGTCTTAGTGACTGGGCATTACTAGTATTTACCTGCTGAGGTCCCCGGGGGTCCACTGCTCAGCTCATATTTGCATTTCATCTTGTGGTCTTCCTCTTCATACTCGTCGTCATCCTTCCCGCTGGTTGACTCGTAGTCTATTTCTTCCACGTGCAGGTCTGCTAATTCTAAGTGATAGAGAAACACTATGAGCAGTACACTAGACATGCGCCAGACATATATGCCCTCCATTGTGCCCATCCGGGGCTAGAGGAAGTGACTGACACCCCTAGACCCAAGCCGAGCTCCTCCCGAGTCGTAATGGCAGAAAGTGCATGACGCGGCCATCTGAACTGCGGACAGGGCCAACGTGAGCGAGACAAGCTATATCCCTATCCTCTGACTGGGGGCTGATTCATGTGTAACTGTATTAACCGTTTCATTGCCTGAAGTGTTTGGACAATTTGCACCTCTGGCAGTCAGGATAATTTTCCCAGTTTTGACATGTACGAATAAAACCCAAATTACAAAATAAAAATATCACACTACGCCCCCATAACCACATTATATACACAGACATCTTCAGGCAACATTGTAGTTAAAGTGCAATTTTTCACAAAAATTGCTAAAAACTTGATATCAGTGGGTAAAAGTGTAACCCAAGCAGAAAGCTACATGGACCATATCTAGAATGAGCACACCTGCTAGAAATTCAGGCTTTAAAATAAGACCAATTTTGAGGCTCTAGAGCTCTTAGAAATTGGTTCGGGAACAAAGCTGGAGGTATATGTAGCCTTCATTGACACCCATTTCTAAAGGCTCCAACTAGCGATATAGACTGACCAAAGCCTCAAAATTGGTCTTGTTTTAAAGCTGAGATTGTCAGCTTTTAAAACAAGACTATGCCTCAATCTTTAGCTCTTAAACAGCCTGAGATCCAGCCATCAGTAGCAAGGATATATGAGGCATGGCCTTGGCTACTGAGCTGCCACCCTGCCAGGGCGTATGAGATACGTCCTTGGCAGAGAACAACTTAAGCCTGCCAAAACCCCATAAGCTTACCTGGGGAGCGGCTTTCATCAACATCCTGTGTTATACCCAAATCTGCAGTGTCCATCTTGTCAGGTTCTGTCTCGGTTATAATGCTCTGGTACTGCTGCTTGTGTCCTTTCACATAGTCCCACTCCTCCATGGAGAAGTAGACGGCCACGTCATCGCATTTTACAGGCACCTAGAAGAGAGCAATGGTTCGGTAAGGCCATCCTCCTATCCAATACGGTGAGATCTATGCGGTGCCTATGTTATCCTCTCCATTAAGACAACAGCATTTACAGAGTGAAGTGATGTACAATTCCCTGATTTAAGGTTCCTGTCGCAAAAATGGACCAAATTGACAATTTTGTGTTCACAGCTCCTATTCACATCCGTGTGTCTCCATGGTTACAGATCACAGACAGACTGTGAGAAGTGGGACGCACAATCATCAATTCCTCCACTTCATTAATCCCCTCTCCTTACTGAAGTGACAGGTGTAATCATAGGGACATATAAGTGTGCATAGGAGCTGTAAACCCAGAACGGTAAGAGATTTCGAATCAAGACTGTCAATTCATTTTTTTTAAATATATAAAAAAAAATCTGCAAAGATGAACCTTTTGCACAGGGCTCACGCACAAGGCTGTAGCATGGCTCCATGTTTTATGTATCCGTCCCAAGCCTGAACCCTCTATGGTCCCTCTGCATGCCTCCACTTTCAGATGAATCCATTACAATGTGCTCCATAGGATTCCGAATGTGCAGCAGTATTCTCTCCCAGAAAAATATTACTTCCGCACAGACAAAATCTGAAATGGCCTGTGCTGCAGACATTGTCGCACCCGTGTACAGCGCACTGCCGGGTACACAAAGCCCTTAAGGCAGGGAAGTCAAACTTGTGGCCCTCCAGCTGTTGCAAAATACAACTTCCATCTGTTACAGATGTTCCCGCGTCAGGCAGCAGGAGATCGGTGAGACTGGCAAAACGTGGATTAATATGACATGTTTTCCGTTTGGATCACATGACATCTGTGTTTTTTCTGGTGCTTGCCGCATCTTCTTTCCCCAGGTGGGGCTATTAGGGCCATTTAACCTTCTCTATTTTTAGTTACTTCTCCCACTATGCTGTGCGGTGTTTGGAGCTTTGGATAGATTGTTTTTGGATCTCGGCTGAGCTCCTGCTGCTTCCATTGCTTCTTTAAAGTTAAGTCTTTCCTTTCCCTTTGGTATTTTGTTTGGGCTCTGTGTGTTGCATTTCCCTATTGCTTGTATTAGGCATGAAGTAGACTCTTGTTCGTCCTTCCTCTTGGAAGAACAGGTAGTCTCGTCCCTGCCATTAGTACCAGGGTCCTATAGGGCTAGATAGGGCTATTCCTGTGTATGAACTCACCTACCTTTGGGGTCTGTTCATACTGGTAGTCAGTCAGGATTTTGGTTAGGGTTTTCACTAGGAGGAGTCCATTTTCCTTCCCTAGTTCTCAGGCCTGATTCCCTGTTCCCCTCTTCCTCCTATTCTTGGTGTGGTGTTTCCTCCAACACCGAAGTGTGACACCATCATGCCCTGATAGCTGCAGGCGGTCTGAGCATGATGGAAGTTGTAGCTTTTCAACAGCTTAAAGAGGACCTTTCACCAGAAATGTCATGTCCATATTAATATCTGACATTACTTGCCTGCCCCCAGTGATGCTTATTCCCGTATTCTTATTTTCTTTTGTGCCCCGTTTGTCGGTGCCCCCGCATATTTCCCGCCATGATGGTAATGAGCCATTCGGCTCAACTGGGCGGGCCTGCAAAGGGCTCTCAGGCGTGTCTGCCTTCCCCTGGCACGGAGCGCAACTAATCAGCGCGCTCCGCTCTTAGCCAGGGAGAAGACGCTTCAGTTCTCGCGAGAACTGGAGCGATTTCAACCATCCAGAGCCAGAGTGTCTTCTCCTGGCTAAGAGCGGAGCGCTGATTAGTTGTGCTCCGTGCCAGGGGAAGGCAGACACGCCTGAGAGACCCTTTGCAGGCCCGCCCAGTTGAGCCGAATGGCTCATTAACATACATGGCGGAAATATTGCGGGGGCACCGCTGACAAACGGGGGCACAAAAGAAAATAAGAATACTGAATACACCACTGGGAGCAGGCAAGTAATGTCAGATATTAATATAGACATGACATTTCTGGTGAAAGGTCCTCTTTAAAGGAGTTGTCTCAATTCAGCAAGTAGCATATATCCTGTAGTGAAAGTTAATACAAGGCACTTACTAATGTACTGTGATTTTCTAAATTGCTTCCGTTGATGGCTTGATTCATTTTTCCATCACATTATACAATGCTCGTTTCCATGGTTACGACCACCCTGCAATCCAGCAGCGTTGGTCGTGCTTGTACGGTATAGGAAAAAGTACCAGCCTATGTGCTCTCCCATGGTCCTGGTCACTAGAGAGGTTGGCGCTTTTTCCTATAGTTTGCAAGCACGGTCACCGCTGATGGATTGCAGGGTGATCGTAACCATGGAAACGAGCAGTGTATAATGTGATGGAAAAATAAAACAAACCAGCAAAGGAAGCAATATGGAGAATCACAGTACATTAGTAAGTGCCTGGTATTAACTTTCTCTACATAATAAATGTCACTTGCTGAAGGTGAGAGGACCCCTTTAAAGGGCCACACTTCTGATATCCTTACCTTCGGGCGTATTCACACACAGCAGATTTGTTGCATACATCTCTGCAATTGAAAAATCCATTCTGTTATTGTCTGCCAATTCCATTCTTAGGATTCATTCACACGACCGTAATTCATTTCAATAGGGCCGCAAAAGATGTGTGCTGTCCATATCCGTAGTTTCCGATCCGCGTCCCGCACAAAATGTAGATCTATGTCCTATTCTTGTCCGCCATCGTGGACAAGAATAGGCATTTTCTATATGGCGCGGCCATGTGCGGTCTGCAAATGCGGAACACACAGACCGCCATCTGTGTTTTGCCGGTGGTCGTGTGAATGAACCCTTAGAGTGTAATCTCCACCGGTCACACGCTCGAGTAACAGATGCTGTGGGATGTGATGGATGCTCACCGTCCCGGACTGCGGGTGGATGCAGCAGTGAGGAGACTTCTTCTTCACAAGGACATATTTCTACAAGACACAACGGAGGATTCGGTTAACCAGTAGTAATGATGCTGGGATATACTGGGAGTGAAGAGTAATATAAATCTACTATACGCCAACCAGCCATAAGATTAACACCCCTGCTAATATCGTGCAGGTCCCTCTCAGCTCTGACCACGGAGGCATGAACTCCACGAGACATCTGGAGGCGTCCTGTGGTCTCTGGGACAAGATGTTATTGTCAGATCCTTTAAAGGGGTTGTCACTTCAGTGGATGGCATTTATCATGCAGAGAAAGTGAACACAAGGCACTTCCTAATGTATTGTGATTCTCCATGTTGCCTCCTTCGCTGGCTGGATTCATTTTTCCATCACATCATACACTGCTTCCCGCCATGGTTATGACCACCCAGCAGCGGTGGTCATGCTTTGCGCGCTATAGAAAGAAGAGCCGTCCTCCCTGGTGGCCGGGACCGCGGGAGCTCACGTTGGCTGGTACTTCTTCCTATAGTATGTAAGCACGACCACCACTGCTGGATTGCGGGGTGGTCGTAACTCCTGGAAATTAACAGTGTATAATGAGATGGAAAAATGAATCCAGCCAGCGAAGGAGGCAACATGGACAATCACAATACATTAGTAAGTGCCTGGTATTAACTTCATGTTTTAACATCAGAAATGATATTTGCTGAAGTGAGACGACCCCTTTAAGTAGCTCGGAGCGGCCCCTATAGACTGGATTTGAGTCTAGACTCTAGCACATCCCACTCATCGGACTGAGATCTGGGGAATGTGGAGACAAGTCCTCATCTTGAGCTCTCTGTGTGCAGTGTGGCCGAGCATTATCCTGCCGATAGAGGCCACTGCCATTAAAGGGTGGTCCCATGAAAACCATTCTACATTTTTCTAGCCAGCCCCTGGATCTGAATATCTTTGTAATTGCATGTAATTAAACGCTTATTACAGCTACAGCTATATAGCGCCTCCTGCTGTTTTTCTAAGTTTCTCTGTCTTGCTCACTGAGGCAGAAACACATACTCAGTTCCATCTTTCTACTGTCACCAGCGTGGCAGAAAGGACACGTCCCCTGAGCTGCCAGCCTGAAATAAATCTAGTAGACCAACTGGAGCAATGAATGGGGAGATCTCTGGATCCAGGTGAAGTACAGGGCTGGTTCCTTGTTAGAAAGTGGTTGTCAGGTACCCCCCATGACCCTATGACTGGTTCCTTGTTAGAAAGTGGTTGTCAGGTACCCTCCATGACTAGTTCCTTGGTGGTTTCTCCTGGGACCACTTTTGGTAGGTACTAATCCCTGCACACTGAGAATGCTCCACAAGCCCCGACATTTTGGAGGTGCGCTGACCTAGCCGTCGCTCTCTGGATACTTACGCTTGCTCATATTTCCTGCTTCCTGATAGATCCCACCTCTTGCCAGGTGCCATAGTCATAAGACTGTCAGTGTTAGGGTACTTTCACATAGCGTTGATGCGGATCCGTCTGTTTATTTGCACAGACGGATCCGCACCTCTAACTGCAAACGTTTGTATCCGTTCAGAACGGATCCGTTTGCATTAGCTTTAAAGAAAATGACAAAGTCCAAAACGGATCCGTTTTGAATTACATTGAAAGTCAATGGGGAACGGATCCGTTTTCAAATGCACCATATTGTGTCACTGACAACGGATCCGTCCCCATTGACTTACATTGTAAAAAAACGGATCCGTTAGGCTCCGCCTCTTCAGACGGACACCAAAATGCTGCATGCTGCGTTTTGGTGTCCGCCTCCAAAACAGAATAGAAGCGGAACGGAGCCGAACTGATGCAGTCTGAACGGATCCTTATCCATCCAGAATGCATTGGGGCTTAACTGATCCGTTTGGACCGTTTGTGAGAGCCCTGAAACGGATCTCACAGACGGAATCCAAAACGCTAGTGTGAAAGTACCCTTAGGCTACATGCACACGAGCGTATGTGATTTGCGGTCCGCAGATTGTGGATCGAAAAAAAAAAAACACTGATAACGTCCGTATGGCATATGTTTTTTGCAGATCCATTAGTAATAATGCCTATCCTCGTCCCCAAAACGGACAAGAATAGGACATGCTCTACTTTTTGCGGGGCTACGGAACGGACATATGGATGCGGATAGTACACGGTGTGCTGTCAGCATTTTTTGCGGACCCATTGAAATGAATAGGCCCGCATCATATCCGCAAGAAAAACAAAAAAACAGAACGGATACGGAAAAAAAAATACGTTTGTGTGCATGTGCCACTCATTTATAGCTCTGCTCCGTTAGGACACCATCATGACCACTATCACTCCTGTTTAGCTGCATTGTCTCCTGTGGTAATTTAAAATGCAATTTCTGGCTTTCCCAGCTGCACTTACCTTCCTCTATGCTTTACAGTGCAGCTCTGCTCGAACAAACTGTCTGCTGTGTACAGATGAGCATCATCCCCACGATCCGTAGACCTCCCAGCTTCAACTTTATTCAGCTTCATTTTTAATTATCTGATCATCTCCCCCAAAACTGGTGGGTTAACCCTTTTCATGCCAAAGACGCAACTCCTGGAAGTTGAGCATGCAAGGACATACCTGGGGATAACTTTTAGATCCTACTGCAGGGACCACCACCGATTATGAGAACTGGGGCCCTATACCCCGTGAAGCCCCCTAGACTGGATGGCGGGGCTGATTGAGGCGGCAGCGCACATGCCCATTCATTTCCATGACAGTAGTTCCTGAGATAGCCGAGTACAGCGCTCCGCTACCTCCAGAATTCCCCTAGAAATGACCGGTCTGCCTGACTACTCTATTCATTCCAGGGGGCTCCACGGTGTACCGGGCCCTGTTCAGTGGGGGTCCCAGCAATAAGACCCCTACCGATCTAATATCCAGTGGAGATGGCATGACCAGGATATCCCTTTAATACTGACTTTTGGGTGAGCTTGTAAATATACATAGCAGCCAGTAATAAAAAGAAGAGACGCAGCAGATATCTTCGGACTGGAGGTAGATTTTATACTAGCTCAGCCTCCAACAGGAAACGTAGTCACCAGTTATAGCAGTGGCCTCGTGGAATGGAGTCAAAATGCTGCGTGCCAGGTAGTTACTACTATAAGTGGTGTTTTATATAGGATTTCTGATCCGACATTTGCTGTAACTGAAGAGCAGTTCTCACCTCTCCCGTCACCAGGTAGATGATCTCAAGGGCATGATTGAGGATCTTCTCCGATATCTTCTCCTTGGAGATGGCCATGTTCTTCACGGAGGATGCAATGTGATCCAGCATGGCTACTGAGGAGAGAGCGATACAGAAGAGTAGTGTGAACACGCGGCGACCGTTTTATATGTATCCAGAGCTGGACATTCACAGTGCCAAGTTTCTGAGGAAACTACACATTGTATATGGGGGCAACCACCCAAGAAACGAGGATCAGACCCGATGGATTCCAACAGGATCAGTTCCTTACTGGATAAGCGGCACCATATTGCACTGTAGCCGCTTATCTCCACCACAGACATACACACTTGGCCATCGGTATACATGTTAAAGGGGTTGTCCGAGTTATGAAAAAAAATAATAATATAGCACTGTAAATCTGATGGGCAGCAATGTGTAACTAAAATAGGCAAAAAAAAAATAAAAAACCTATATATATTTCCTCATTTCCCTGGTTCTCTTCTGGGCCTTTGTTTACCTGCAGTAACAACAATCTCTGCCCCTCCCCCGGCTCTGCAAAGAGAGTGAATACAAGTGCTGCCCTGAGTGACATGTCTGCCTGCTGGGTTACTCAGCAGCATGTTGTATGTGTAGGACTACAAGTCCCAGCTGTACAAAGACACAGCTGATATACACAAGATCTTCCCCCTACCTGTTCTTGTGCAATGCTCTGCAGAACTCCTCTCAGCTCCCGTGACCAGCATTTGCCTCCTCGTTGCCTGCAGCTACTCTGTAAAGCCTTCAGCCCTGAGTCTGTGCAGCTGAAGGGGTTAATGTTTTTCCTCAAGAATCCAGGGAGAGGGCAGACAGCAGCGTGCAGGGAGGCGTGGCCAGCACAGTGACATCTAGAGATACAGATCTGCTCTCTCTCAGGCTTGTGCACAAAACATCATCAGAGCAGGGAGAGAAGCTGACATCACAGGTCATGTGACACTCAGTGAAATCTGAGAAAGAAGCCACTGGAGATGCAGTAATTGAATTGTAAAGTTCTTTCATTTGCCTAGTCAGACAACCCCTTTAAAGGGTCCACGTAGTCATGCCCGCTCCTCTGTACATGTCATCGATATCAGATTGGTGGGGGTCCGACACTCGTCACTCCCACCGATCAGCTGTTCCTACAGTCTCCAGAACAGCGCCGTTGAAACTGTAGTGGCCGTTCCAGGTAACTGCAGATCAGAACCCATTGAAATCAATGTAACCTGACACGGCCGCTATTTATTTATTTTGTTCGCTACCCAACGTACGGAACGTCCCGCTTCCAGCGGCTGCCGGATCGGTGTCAGTACTGGTATCAGCCCCTCCGATCTGATATAGCGCATCAATATCTAGGAACCGGGCAACCCTTGGGCCTCGGGTCAGATGTGGCAGATTTGCTGTAGATTTTTCATGCAGATTTTGTGACTTTTAGGCCTCATGCACACAAACGTATTTTGTTGCCCTGTCCGCTCTGTTTTTTTTTTTTAGCGGATAGGATGCGGACCCATTCATTTTAACAGGTACGTAAAAAATGCTGACAGCACACCGTGTGCTATCCGCATCCGTATATTCCGCTCCGTAGCCCCACAACAACAAAAAAATAGAGCATGTCCTATTCTTGCCCGCTTTGCAGACAAGGACAGCATTATTACAATGGATCTGCAAAAAAACACGGATGCAATACGGAACGTCATCCGTATTTTTTGCGGACTGCAAAACACATACAGTCATGTGCATGTAGCCTTAGACCTCATGCACACGGTC